>CAXHJY010000552.1:12500-82500 GCA_964016885.1 Eledone cirrhosa | reverse complement strand
GACGAGCTGATAAATTCCGATCTCACACACACCTCACCAAGACAATGTCACTGGACCGAGACCTTTGGCGGTACTCAGTAATAGAGAAGACCCGCCTTACCTAAATACAAAGTAAAACCTACTACAGTCAGTAGGCATCTCTAACAAAATACACCCCCGTCCCACCACCCCCACCGCCCCTTTCAATGTAAAGTTATGTTGGTGCCACAACATCCAGGCCGAAACAAATGAGATCGTGTAGGTGTCACGTCAAAAAAACACACAATTCACGCTGTAATGTGGCCGTGTAGGCAACACGGTAAAAACCTCCCAGCCCGACACTGTAAATGTGGTTGGTGTTAGGAAGGGCATCCAGCTGTAGAAAACCCGCCAGATAGTCCTATGCGAGCAAGATAATCACTCTTGCCTCAAGTGGGAAAACCCCCGTCCAAACCCATGCAAGCGTGGAACACGGACGTTAAACGATGATGATGATGGAGAGAGAGAGAGAGAGAGAGAGAGAGAGAGAGAGAGAGAGAGAAAGAGAGAGAGAGAGAGAGAGAGAGAGAGAGAGAGAGAGAGAGAGAGAGAGAGAGAGAGAGAGAGAGAGAGAGAGAGAGAGAGAGGCACATGGCTTAGTGGTTAGAGCATTGGCCTTGCAATCGAAAGATTGTGAGTTCAATTCTCAGACTGGGTGATGTGTTGTTTCCTTGAGCAAGACACTTTATTTCACATTGCTCCAGTTTACTCAGCTGTAGAAATGAGATGATAGGGACTGGGGTCCATATCATTCCACTGCAAAGTGGACGTGTAGGTGCCACGGAAAAAAGCACCCAGCACTCACTGTAAATGAGGTTGGTGTTACGAAGGGCATCCAGCTGTAGAAATCAAGCCAGAGTCAGTTCCCGTCCCACCCTTGCAAGCAGGGAAAAGCGGACGTAAAATGAAATGATGATGAAAATGATGATGATATATATATATTAGAAAGTGAGGTTTTTTTTACAAAATGAAAAATAACCGAGGTGTCCTATACGAGTGAAAGTATAAAGAAAAAAGATGAAATCGAAAATGCAACTGGAGCCTTATTTTTTAAAATATATATATATTTATTTGGTTCCTTTACCGGTTTCGCAGTTCTTCTGCTTTTCAAGAGTAGAGTTGAGATGGAGGGTCTGTGGTTTTTCTCACATCTGTGAGAAAAACTACAGACCCTCCATCTGCGAAACCGGTAAAGGAACCAAATAAATATATATATTTAAAAAAAAATAAGACTCCAGTTGCATTTTCGATTTCATCTTTTTTCTTTATATATATATATATATATATATATATATATATATAAAGGCTTGTGGCATAGTGGTTAGAGAATTCGGTTCACAATTGTTGTGAGGTTGTGAATTCAATTCCTGGACCTGGTGCTGTGTTATGTCCTTAAGCAAGAGATTTTATTTCAGGTTGCTCTTTCTGCCAGAAGTTGGTCCGGTAAGCAAATGAGGTCTTGGAACTTGTTACTCAATCGATATATATATAAATTTGAGTATGTGTTGGTTAGTTACCGACACTTCAGTATGCAGGGTATATATATTAATGGGTTGATAGCAAATTTGATAGAGTGTTACATGAAATATTTTTTGGTATTTGGTTATGTCCCTTTACATACTTTACAAAATGTACATTTGGAACATCTACAACAAGGGATCCTCTCTGATACTAACAAATTCACTGATTCCACTACACTGGACTACACCCCAAAAGGATGAAAGGCAATGCTGGCTTCAGTAAGATTTGAACTCAAAACACAAAGAGCTGAAGCAAATTTTGCAACACATTTAATCCAATGCTCTAATATCTCTGCCAATTTGCTGTCTTGTATGTTGGAAATATCCTTAATAAAAAATGTGAGCTCTGTCTCTTACGTGGTGGTGGAAACATTGGACGTGGCATTATATGTTGGTGAGATGGAAGTATAGCTGGTACGCCACTGGCTAAAACAAGGTTCATGTCATCAGCAGAACACTGTATGGCATCTATAATACGCTTCTTGTTGGAATAAATCATCGTTTTTTTGTGTTTGTGGAGACCTGTGATGTGTGCTGAATCTTCGGAGTTCATTTGGATGAAAGCTTCCCCAGAAAGATCACCCTGAATAAAATAGAAATTTTAAAATATTTTGAAGATTACCAGAAATGAACTCATGACATTTCCCCACCACATAATTATCACCTCAGTTTTCGTTTCAATTTTTTTTAATGAACGTAATAGCAGCAGTATCTTGCCTTGCCATGGCTTAATTCCGAGTATAGATGAAATCACACAAATTCACTATATTTTGAATAAATTACTTTAACCCTTTCGATATCAACTCACCCCCAAACTGTCTCTGATTCAGTGGAACAAAACTATCTATTTAAAAGGTTCTTATTTAAATTAATGCCTTTCAATATAATTTTATATAAAAACCTTTTGGTTATTTTACAAATACCATCTTAAAAATTGAAATAATTTTAGTAAATGTCTTCAAATTCTTCAATGGTTAATTCAAATACAGTGTATTCTATCAGAAATATGGTAATGGAAGGGATAAAAAGATGCCGAAAATCTTCAGTTTGTCCAGGAATGATGGTTCCTTCAGAATTGTTGCACCATGAACATGGTTCAAATTGAGATTTATAAAAATGTGGAAAAAAAAAAGATGTGAAACAGTTGGCTGAACAGGGTGGGCAGTTGGCATGGGCCTACAATTTTGAGGGGGGGGGGGGTCTACTCCCCTCAAGTTCTAGTTCTTGTTGCATGTAAGTACATCCTAGTAACTCATACATAAACCATACGTATTTAGCACTGATTTAATAAAATACTTAATGTATAGTTTGAAATAGGGTCTACATTTCACATTGTTCTGGGTCTATTACCAGCTTATAGGGGGTCTACATTTCACATCTATCCTGGGCGTATTGCTAGCTGCAGGGGGAGTCTACATTTCACATCTGGACTAGATCAATTACCAGCTTTGCACAAACCTGGAAGTAAGTAGGTGTTAAAAGAGAGTAGATGCACATAGAATGTTGGGGCCCAAAACCAAATAAATGAACAAGAAAGTCAGTGACTGACAACATCTCTAGTGCTAGTGTCAGGATAAATTACTCAGAATACTCTGTAAAGTGGTTAGTGTTAGGAAAAGCATGCAGCCATAGAAATCATACCAAAATGTGTTGAGAGGACTCTTCAGTCACAACATAACCTCTTTAGTGCTGGTATCATGAAAAATGCACCTAGTATATCCTGTTAGGTGGTTGGTCATAGGAAAGGTATCTAGCTGCAGATGCCATGCCAAAAAAAGATACAAGAAGACTCTTCAGTTGTACTAAGGACAAGACAACCTATCTAGTGTTACTAACATGATTAAACACTCTATTAGGTGGTTAGTGATAGTAATGGCATCCAGTTTTAGAAATCATGCCAAAAAAGGGGATGAAAGCTGTAAAGTGGTTGGTGATAAAAAGGGAATTCAATCAGAGTACTTTCCAAACAAAGGGTCGAGGAGACTCTTCAGTTGTGTAAAATATATGATAACCTCCCTAGTAATGGTGCCACAACAACTGCTACACTCTGTATGTAAGTGAATTTTACCCCCATCCCCCAAAGCCCGTCTGAGAGGTCAATAGATTTGATTAAGTACTGACTTGGTCTGTAATGATCCGTCCAAACTGTTGCTAGGAAGAAAAATGGACATCAGATAACAATGTTGAGAGAGAGAGAAAGAAAAAATAAGTAAAGGAGACACACTTACATTAGCACCATAGACCATATGAACTCCTTGGAAAACAATAAATTGAGAATAATCTCCAAGATAAGTCAGGATATCAGTAACGTGGGCTCCAGTGGGAAGGTTTCGTAACCGAATACAATCCCTCTTACGGGATATGGTCATCATGTTATGTGGTACCAATGGCCCAGCTGTTGTATGTGTGGCAATTAATGGTGGCAGAGCAGTTTCCGGTTGTTCAGGGTTTCTGGGGTCCATGCTACGGTTTAGCACCTACAATAGACGAATAAGAATATCCTAAGATTTATCTTGTTCTTGCTTCGCCAAATAATCTGAATATTAATTTCTAATTTAGGCTTAAGGCCAGAAAATTTGGGAGAAGGACAAAGAATACCTGACTGTACTTTATTTTATCAACATCGAAAGGATGAAATGCAAAGTTGACTGTGGCGGGATTTGTACTTGGAATATAAAAATCCAGAACAAATACCACTATGGCATTTTATCCAATTCTGCCAATCCACCACCCTAGGTAATCTGAATATTAAAACTTGGAGTAAGTTCAAATGTTCATTGGTAAAAATTCATCACAATTATTTGCAGTGTTATGTACTCTCTAACATAGAAAATTCTCTTAAATAGGTTTTTCTTTAATGGACCTTATCCATATACATACATACACGTGTACATGCATGCATACATACAGTGATACATGCATGTATACACACATGTACATGCATGCTTACATGCATTTATGCATGCACACACACACAGGCAAATTTTGCTAAAAATTAAACATTTTGTAATGTGTGCTGAATAACAAAAGTTGTAATTTGTTATTTTATGGTACACTGGTGGTCTATATTTTAGGGGTGCTCTACTGGCCTATATTTTAAAGGTGCTCTACTGGCCTATATTTTAAAGGTACACTTTAGAGGTACACCAGTGGTCAATCCTTATGGGGGTACTCTACTGGGCAATATTTTAGGGGTAAACTACCGGTCAATATTTTAAGGGTACACTACTGGTCAATAATTTAGGGGTACACTACTGGTCAATACTTTAGGGGTACACTATATTGCTTTATATTTTACAAGTATACCGGCAGTCTTTATTAAACCAGTATGCAAATTATATTTTTTATTTAGCAGGCAGTTAATTCATTGATATGATGTTCTATGACATTAAAATGCATGAAAACATGAGACTTTGTCAACTAACCATAGATACAGGTATTCTTAATTTGGTATGAAATTTTCAATTTGTGTACCAAATTGGGCAAATGAAATTGAAGAGATAGTATTATACTAAATGTACCAGTTCTACTACTTTGGGTAACAAACGTGTCAGTTTTCCTTATCAGATAGGTTGACAACCACCAGTTTAAACCAGTTCTCATGAAATATTTTATTTTAATTTCAGTAGGAATTTACCAGTTACTTTTCACAGAAGTTTAAAAGTAAATGTAAAACATTCATCTTCTTGTGTTTTATCAGGTTTTTATTAAGTGTGTATGAAGGACTGTAGCCTTGTGGTTAGGGTGTTCAGCTTATGATTGTAAGGTCATGAGTTCAATTCTTGGTGATGTGTTGTGTCCTTGAGCAAGACACTTTATTTCACATTGTTCCAGTTGCGCCTGTAATTAAAATGGTCAGTCTTGTCACACTGAATCTCCCTGAGAACTACAGTAAAGGTACTCATATCTGTGGAATGCTTAGCCACCCGGACGTTAATTTCATGAGCAAACTGTTTCATAGATAGAACAACTGGAAAACTCATAGGAACTGATGGAGATCCACATACTGACTCTTAACATCCTGTAATGATTTAGTAGAAAATACCTAAAATGGGTTTGTTAATTCAAATGTTTTTAGTATCTTTAGTAGTGAACAGAAAATTGTGAAAATTTGCAGTAAACTAAAGTAAAGTGTTCAGATCATGCTTCTGTCTGCTACTGGTACCATGTAACCCAGTACAACTTGCTTCATAATCGAGTGGTTGGCAACTAAACCCACTCCCCACCAGACCCTCGTGGGGGTTTAGTTGCCAACTATTAGTTGAATAGTCTCACCAACCCGCAATTGGCTAATTGTGGCGAGAACGGTTGCATCCTTGACTTGACCCACACAAAACAGAAAACAGTGGAGGTCAACTGTGGTCCAACAGGAGTAAGAAGGCCCTGGAAGGGATTGGATTGAAAGTAAAGACTTCATCATCCGCTTTTCCCTGCTTGCAAGGGTGGGACGGGAACTGATTCTGGCTTGATTTCTACAGCTAGATGCCCTTCCTGACACCAACCTCATTACAGTGAGGGCTGGGTGCTTTTTTTCTGTGATGCTTACACGTCCACTTTACAGTGTGGGCTGGGTGTTTTTTTGCTGTGGCACCTCCACGACCACTTTGCAGTCCCTATCATCTCATTTCTACAGCTGAGTAAACTGGAGCAATGTGAAATAAAGTGTCTTGCTCAAGGAAACAACACATCACCTGGTCTGAGAATTGAACTCACAACCTTTCGATTGCAAGGCCAATGCTCTAACCACTAAGCCATGTGACTTCAATTTTTTAATCTGATGCAATCAGTGTTTTATACTTAAAAAAGAAGTCTTACTATTGAAGTTTAATATGTTACAGGGTATTGAGAGATAAGTATGAATCACATTGTAAATGATTTCTTTGTACAACAGCAACCTAACCTATTTGCATGTGATCAGTTATGCAAGATTTATTATTGATTGACTAAGGGTGAGATAACTTACCTGCTGTACCTCAGCCATAGTACTTTTGAACAGCTCTATGTAGCGTGTCCCCATTGTATCACGATGTTTCTTTAGGGCCTTTGAAGCTTCTTCTTCTGAACTAAATAAAACAAAGGCGTCTCCGGTTGAGCGACCATCTGGGTAATACACAAACAGGATGCCATCTTCTCCATCAAGAACGGTACAAGGATTTGGTTCTCTAGTGAAAAATTCCATCTACAATAAGGAAAAAAAAAAAGAAGAAATTCATAAAAACCTATCAGAAGAGATTCAGGTTAAAAAAAAGTGGTTGGGGTGAGAAAAATAAAACCAGTTGGATTGAATTAATGCTACAATAAGCCCGCTTTCACCTGAAATTGTTAAAAACTAGCACAAATCCAGGTAATTTAGAATTTATATCTGCAACAGTGTCTGCTTGTAATTCATAGTTCGTGTATTTAGAGGTATCATTATTTAACCCTTTCAATACAAAACCACCTGAAACTACCCCTGAGTCTAAGATAAATATGTTTATATTTATCTAAAAAAAAACAAAAAACCTTTTAACAATTTTATTTAAGAAACTTTTAAGTTATGCTTCAAACACCAGCTTAATAATGAGAAAGTTAGTTTCATTACTATCTCCCTCCAAATTCTTGATTATTTTAAAAATGACTTGAAAATCATATGTAGTGTTTTTCATTAGAAATATGATAACAAAAGGGTTAACAAAACACCGATTATAGTTTACTTTCAAGGAAAGAAAACGTATATATCATCATCATCGTTTAACGTCCATTCTTCACGCTAGCATGGGTCTGGACAGGAATTGTCCCACATGAGGCAAGATTGGTTGTCTTGCTCAGGACTGTCTGGCAGGTTTTCTATGGATGGATGCCCTTCCTAACACCAACCCCGTTTACAGTGTGGACTGGGAGGTTTTTACTGTGTTACCTACGCGGCCACATTACAGCGTGGACTGTGTGTTTTTTTGTCGTGACACATACACAACCTCATTTATTTAGGACTGGATGTTGTGGTACCAACATAGCTTTACATCGAAAGGGGTGGTGTAGATGGCAGTGGGGGTAGGGTTAGTGGGACGGGGGTGTATTTTGGTTAAGAGGTGCCTACTGACTGTAGGTTTCGCTTTGTACTTAGGCAAGGCGGGTCTTCTGTATTACTACGTAGCGCCAAAGATCTCGGTCCAGTGACATTGTCTTGGAGAGGTGTAAGTGTGTGAGGTCGGATTTTATCAAGTTGTCCCAGGTTTTTCTGGGTCTGCCTACTCCGTAGCTACCGTCTATTTTGATCGCCCTGCACTTTTTTATACAGCTGTCATCTTTCATGTGCATCAGGTGACCATACCAACGCAGTCTTCTCTTGATTAAACAGCATCTGATCCCTCTTATTCCTAATTTCTCACTTAGTTCATTTATGCTTTGCCGTTCGCGTATATTACTATTACACATCCAATGGAGCATGCAAGCTTTGTTCCTCTCCAGTTTGCGTAGATCCTCTGCACACAAGGCCCATGTCTCACTGCCATGTAACATCGCTGTTCGTATGCAGGCATCATACAGCCTGGCCTTCATTTTTAGAGAGAAACCCTTAGCGGCCAATAGTGGTATAAGCTCTCTGAACTTTTTCCATCCCGTTCGGACTCTAGCTACAGTACTTTCGGAGCACCCTCCACCACTGCTGATTTTGTCACCCAGGTAACGGAAGGTGTCCACTATTTCTATAGAACCATCTGGGCAATGGAATGAGCTAGTATTCATATATCTCAATAAAAACTAAAAATGAATGTTAGGATAAAAGAGCAATACACCATTTAATTACATAGAAGGGCTGCATATTTCGGGGAAAGGAAACAGTAGTATCAGAATAATTGAAAATAGACTGTTGGTATTCTATGAGATGAAGTACATAAATACTCACCAGGCCCATGCAAAGCTGGTGATAGGCTCAGATCAAATGTGAAATGTAGGGCCCCAAAGATGGTAAGAGGCTCATGGCAAATGTATAATGTAGGCTCCCCAAACATGGTAATATACCCAGGGCAGTTGTGAAATGCAAGCCTCCATAGCTGATAATAGGTTCAGGCCAGATGTAAAATATCGACTTACAAAGCTGGTAATAAGCCTAGAGTGGATAAAAAATGTATTTCCCCTGCACCCCTCACCTCCACCCAATCTGGAATTAGGCCCACTGCAGGTATGGAATGTAGGCCCACAATGCTGATAATAGGCCCATGCTAAAGATGGTAACAGGCTCAAGCCAGATGCAAAATGTAAGCCCCCAAAGCTGGTAATAGGCTCAGGACAGATTTGAAATGTCGGCCCCTAAAGCTGCTGATAGACACGGCACATGAAATGTTGAGCAGGTACAAATATCCAATGCTCTAAAGATTCTGCCAAATCAACCATTGCTATGGGAGCTAGAGCTGTTGAGGGGCATCTCTTTTGAACTCAGACACAAGCAAGCAGTGTGGGTATATGCAAATTATGTCACAGTAATGGTATGAGACAACGGAATTAGAGGTGGCGGCATGAGTAAAGAACAAGACACTAGGTTTGTGGCTTGGCACCTGGAGAGTGTCATGGAGTGCTGGACCAACAGACTAGTTAAACTGCTTGGGATCTGGTTTGATCCAAACCTCCAGGGAAACAGGAACTGGGATGAGGTTACAAGAAGGGTGGCTAGTATCACTCAGAAATAGTTCAAGAGGAAGCTATCCATGAAAGGTCAGGCAGAGGTGGTGAATGCTTACATCACCTTCATTATCATTTATTGTCTGACCTTTCTGCCTTCTTCAACCAAATTGGAGCATCTACTCTTTCACTTCTTGTGGAAAGGATGTGTCCCACTAGTCAGATGGTCTATCTGTTGCCAATATTCACCCACTATACAATGGACTTGGCATGCTGTGGCTGTTGATGTACAAACAAGCATTGAGGTGGCAGAACTTGCAGAAATTCCTGGACAGTGAGCGAGCGGGAGTGGTCACTTTTTGTCAGACACACTTTTCCTGGTTGAACAAAAGACCATGGCAGGGTGCTTAACATCTAGAATGTCATCAGGCACTTACAGTTCTCTACCAGTCAGGCATTGTAATTGGTGGAAGTTCCACATTAGTGATCTACAGAGGATTAATGGAGGGAAAGTGTGATGTCATTCCCAGGGAAATCTTGGGTTTTGATAAGAACAAATCATCTGGACTGTGGTGGGGATACTATTGGTCTGAAGACTGGATAACCTTCAGAAAACTCTGGCCTGGTGGTGCATTGTCAGTTCAAGATAAATTGTACAAGAATGGAAGTGCTTTTAAACAGGCCTGTCTGAGATGTGGGCAGAGCAACAAAACTGTTCTGCAGGTACTTGTTTGGTGCCCATGCATTGCTGACTTGTGTAGGAAGGATCCAGCTATTGACTAAGCTTATCATGAAAGTCACCCAACACTCTTCTTTAACAGCAAAGTGTCAGCAGTTTTCTTATGTCTGGTGGCTATGGTGAAAGAGATTGTGTGGTGGACAAGACTCTCACCCACATTTTCAAGTTTCACCTGGAAAAGAAGGTGAGGGTGGAAAAGGGGTGCTCTCCTCCAGAAATTTACAAAAAGAAGAGGGTTAAAGTAACGAAAATGATTCTACTCTCAGCTTGTGCCTGTAAGCCAGACAATGATAGTTCGGAGAGGGCACTCACCCTTGATGGTCAAGGTGATTGTGGATCTGTGGGTTTCCTCAATTAGCCTTAGGTATTCAACTCTCTGTACCAGGAAGACTGAATGTCATATAATTGTATAGCGTATACTTAATTTGTATATAATAAATACTTGTTACCCCAATGTAAACCCCAATCTTCATGTTGTAACTTGTCTTTGTAATCTCTTCATTTGATGCCCTTGTGGCAAATAAAAAATTATTATTATTATTATAGAATGTCTGACAGTTGAGTATAAACTGTTTTTATTCCATTGAAACTGTTTACACTTAGCTGTTGGGCCTCCTATCCTATCTGTACTATTTTCCTTAAGTATGGAGTACTGATTTGAATATTAAGTCTTATTAGTTACAACTAGTAACATCTCATCCATATATATATATATATATATATATATACATGCCTGTTTATCAACCATGAAACTTTTTGAGGCAGTAATTTGTATTGATTAATCTGATAACTTGGTTATTTAGCTTATCTTAATCTGCTGGAATTTTAATACTTTTCCAATGCTTCTAAAAGATATTGCTGACAGGAAAAAAAGGAGTAATAGAAAAAAAAAAAAAAAAACAATTATTAACAAGTATCTACTTTAAAAAAAAGATTTATCTATGAAAAAAAAACAACTAACAAACAAACAAAAACCGGTTATCTAGAAAAACAGTTATCCACACAGAAAAAAAGTTTTCTTCATTGATAAACAGCCATATCTGGAGAAAAACTTATCTACACAGAAAAGGGTTATCTACACAGAAAAGAGTTATCTATGTAGAAAAACAGTTATCGACAAAAAAAAAACAAAAAAACTACATAAAAGCAGAGTGGTTTCGTTCTCGATGGGCAGAAACAAGCAAAATTTGGTTAATAGATAAACCCACAACCTTTTAGAATATATTAGCGAAGAAGCAAAAGAATTCATTTGAAGATTAAGAGAACCCATTTTAGTATTTAGACCTAAGCCTGGATGTGTGCTAGTATATAATCCAACAAAATATTTGTAAAAAAAAAAAAAAAAAAGTAAATAAAAGACATGAAATGATATTAAACCGTAGTCCCAAAAACTACCACCACCGCCCGCACACCAATGAAACCACGCCTCACTAAATATAGTAGTAGTAATAGTAGTAGTAGTACTGGAGAAACAACTGGCACCAAACGAAACCTTAGCAACTGGCCAAACGTAGTGTGGCAATGTTAGCAGAAACATTGACGATAAACAATTAACCATTTGTTGCAGCACCAGTGATACTGCCATATTAAAAATTCGATCCACAGCCAGTTATACCTGATCCTATCCACTTACCTGAGTGAAGTTTTAGCTATACAGTAGTAGCTTTAAGCTCAATTTAGTCAGGTCGCTGAAAGGAACATAAAATAGTTTGATAATTAAGGCAGTCGCCAACTGAGGCCTTGTCAACAGTATTAAACCAGATGACAACATTTGACATTATAAGACACTTCCTACCGTTGAAGAAGTCCATTACAATTCAACATTGCTTATTGTACATCCATCCTCAGATGCTTTAGATGTCAATTTAGGTACTGTATATTAAATTCCTTAGGCAGAATGGAAGAATCTCTGTCTTCATAAGCTTAAAGTTTTGGTGTAGATTCCACAAGTTTTGAATTATTGTTCATGTTGCTTCAAAATTGAAAAAAGTGTCTTTTCTTCATGAATCTGAATGTCCTGGAAATTTATATATATATATATATATATATATATATACAAAATCTATTTTTACAACCATAGAGTGGGTTATGGATTTTGAATTTATCCTAACTTATAGCTATAACATACGTTTTGACTATAAAAAATAGTCCGCATATAAAAATCTGGAGAAGGAAAAAAATTTGTATGCTTGGTATTGTGCAAATATTTTTTCCAACTCAAGAGGCCTATATGCCCAACTTGTTACATTGTTTTTCATTGTCAAAACATACGTTGAAGTTGTTAAAGATAGCATACACACACACACACACATAAATACATACGTGTGTGTATTATGGTTGCGCTGATCAATCAGCAGATAATTGGTATCCGGTATTTTTTGCCAATGAACTGATTTTGATAATTGCCCATTGTTTTTTTTAATTATTATTGATAGGTATGTATGGTGGAGCAAGAAAACCAAGGGTGACCGAAATTTGGAAAACATTGGATTCAACATGTAGAAATATATAACATTATTCCCTATGACACGGTGGATTGGCAGTATTGGTAGAGGGTCGGACGCCATGCTTTGCAAGCAAAGAGTTACAGCCCTTTATCATCCGAGTTCAAATCCCGCCGAGGTTAACTTTGCCTTTCATCCTCACGGGGTCGATAAAATAAAGTACCAGTAATACACTGAGATAATTGCTGGCCTTGTGCCAAAAGTAGAAACAATTTTTCCTTATGACACACAATCTAAGCCCACCAATGTAATAAAACTATTCCTAATGTCTGAATGTACTGATGCAGTGATCTATACTAGAAACTACTTGACTGTCCATGGGCATAACACTCCCTGTAGGTTAAAGGTGTCAAAGTTGAGAAGTCCTCATAGCCTCCTGAGAGGATATGTGTTTAATTGATCCTTTAAAAAGGAGATAATTTTAAAATTATAAAGATTCTGATCACATGTTTATTTAAAGGAATTTCAAAATTTTCAAATAATAATTGTTTCTACTTTAGTAACAAGACCAACAATTTGAGGGAGGGAAAAGTTGATTAAATCAACCCCAGTGCATTATTGGTGCTTTATATTATCGACTCCATAAGGATGAAAGGCAAAGTTAACCTCGGCGGGAGTTGAACTTAAAACGTAAAAGGTCATAACTCTGTGCTTGCAAAGCATGGTGTCTGGCGCTTTACCGATACTGCCAATCCACCACCCTATAATAATCCAATAATGATACCTGTTAACTCAACTTACTTAAACATAAAATATAATGAACAAGTTTCAGAATTCATAAATTATAATGTAAAAACGGGCAAAATTTCTCTATTTTCAGAGCATGGCCGATTTCTTGTATATGTTACCTCTTACAATAAAATCTTCCTAATTTTGTTGTGCTTTAACATTAACTCCATAATTGTGATTAATTATGAAATATAATGTATTAGTCACAAATAATTACAATATGCATTTACATGTTGCAAAACATTATAGATAACCAGTGGGTGATAAGACAAAACCAAGTAATTGGTAATTGGGTAATTTGCTGTGTGTGAGTGTGTGAGTGTGCGCGCTTATATATCTTACAATGGACTGGCGTCATGTCTAATGGGTAGTCTCATACTCTCAGTTGCTTAACAAGAAAACTAGGGTAAGCACCGGTTTAATGAATCTCCAGGCTTGAGACAGACTTTAGATATTTTATTTTACATATATAAATAAAGTATCAGTGTAGGAGTCACGACAAAAAGCACACAGCCCACACTTTAAAGTGGTCATGTAGGAGTCATGACAAAAAGCACCCAGCCCACACTGTAAAGTGGTCGTGTAGGAGTCATGAGAAAAAGCACCCAGTCCACACTGTAAAGGGGTCGTGTAGGAGCCATGACAAAAAGCACCCAGCCCACACTGTAAAGGGGTCGTGTAGGAGTCATGACAAAAAGCACCTAGTCCACACTGAAGTGGTTATGTAGGAGTCATGACAAAAAGCACCCAGTCCACACTGTAAAGGGGTCGTGTAGGAGTCATGACAAAAAGCAACCAGCCCACACTGTAAAGGGGTCGTGTAGGAGTCATGACAAAAAGCAACCAGCCCACACTGTAAAGGGGCCGTGTAGGAGTCATGACAAAAAGCACCCAGTCCACACTGTAAAGGGGTCATGTAGGAGTCATGACAAAAAGCACCCAGCCCACACTGTAAAGGGGTCGTGTAGGAGTCATGACAAAAAGCACCTAGTCCACACTGAAGTGGTTATGTAGGAGTCATGACAAAAAGCAACCAGCCCACACTGTAAATGGGTCGTGTAGGAGTCATGACAAAAAGCAACCAGCCCACACTGTAAAGGGGTCGTGTAGGAGTCATGACAAAAAGCAACCAGCCCACACTGTAAAGGGGTCGTGTAGGAGTCATGACAAAAAGCACCCAGTCCACACTGAAGGGGTCGTGTAGGAGTCATGACAAAAAGCAACCAGCCCACATTGTAACAGTGGTTGGCGTTAGGAAGGGCATCCAGCCATAAAAACCAAACCAGAAACAGTTCTGTGTAAGACATGGTCACCTGACCCAATGGGACAATCCGTCAAACCCATGCTAGCGTGGAAAAATAGACGTTAATCAGTGATGATATATATATCTTCTTCAGTTCCTTTTGTTCTCTATGGAGCATTGGGTGAGTTTTGTTGCCTGTCACAATTTTGATTAATGGTGGTAAGGTTGTGAGCCTCATGCTCCACACTTCTCAAAAGAGGCCGAAAACTACACACACACACATACATAATTGTTTCTTCATTAGGCCTTGCCAGACTCTATATATGCTATGGGCTGACTTTTTATCCTCATTGAATAAAATAGGTCATTGGACTAAAAGAAATGGTGAGTCTTGTTTGAAAAAAAACACATAGAAAAATGTACAATGCCAGACTTTGGCAACTTTTTAGGTGATAAAAGAAAAGGAAACTGCAAATTAAAAAAAAAAAAAATTGTAATTAAATGACAGTTCATTGTATTTGCAATGGCAAAAGTTACAAGGGAATATCTGTACGACATGGGTAGAAGAAAAACGACAGGTATTTTTGATTGAAAATACTAGTTTATCAATTTCTTGCACAAATACACAAGAGGCTTCCACACAACTTCCATTGGCACTACTGGTGAACTTGATAGGTTCATCAATTTAGTTTCATCAACTTTAACTATACATAGATATTGAAAACAATCAAAAAGCTAAATTCTTTCAATATTGAATAATTCCATTCTATAAATACTTTCATTATGGAATGTCAAGATTAAATTAAAAAAATATATATCAATAGGAGTAATGCAAAGGAGATGCCATAGAGTTGGGTACCACCAAGAAACATGTAATACAATATCGTCATAATTAAATTAGCAAATAATTAATGCAAATAATTAGCAAATAATTAATGCAAATAATTAATACAAATAATATATAAAATATCAGGAACAGTTATTTTAAAGGAGTACCCAACTTTGATTTTTCATTTGTATTATCAATACAAATGATAGGGTAGTGGATTGGCAGTATAGGTGGAGTGTCAGGCACCATGCTTTGAAGCATAGAGTTACGGCCCTTTACATGCTGAGTTCAAATCCTGCCGAGGTTAACTTTGCCTTTCATCGATAAAATAAAGCACCAGTAATCCACTGGGGCAATTGCTGGCCTTGTGCCAAAAGTGGAAACAATTATTAAAAAAAATTTCACATGACATTTAATAATGGATTCTGACTGAGGCACGAGGCCAGCAATTTGAAAGGGAAGGGAAAGTCAATTAAATCAACCCCAGTGCGTTACTGGTACTTTATTTTATCAACCCTGCAAGGATGAAAGGCAAAGTTAATCTTGGTGGGTTTTGGACTCAGAACATAAAGGGCCGTAACTTTATACTGCAAAGCATGTTGTCCAATCCTCTACTGATACTGCCAATTCATTGCCCTATCTTGACATTTAATAATGACAATATATTTTAGATTATATTTTCAATATCCTTCCATAGTTAATGTTGATGATAGTAACTATGGGACCTGTGTTGATCAGGAGTGCCATTTCCATATACCTAATTCCATTCATAAGGTATAAGACAATCTAAGAATCTGAAGACTATGACAGAAGACACTGGATACACGTAAGTGAAAAGCAAACTTCTTAACCATGCAACTATGCTTATTTCCATTACATGTATCTACATTTAAAAAGGATGGTCTTATTCAATCCATCAGATCTTATGTGATTGGACCATCTCATTTATCTTTCTTTTACAGTGGTTAGAAAGTCTTTGTAGTTGCCCAAATGTCTGATTGCTATGTGAATGCTGTCATTGCTTATGTGTTCTGTGCAGAGGTCCACCACTTTTCTGTAGCATCTCATTTTAAATGTCAGTATTTTCCACATAGGCATATAAAAATATGGAGATGGCTAGAGGATTCATTAGTTTTAGTTTAGCTTTAAGTCTGATGTTTTTGTATCATCATATTTGTCTTAGCTTTGTGGGAAAAGAAGGCAAGGACATCAGAAGAAAAATGAGCAGATAACATCATGGAATGGACCAATAAAGACTTCATGACCATCAAATTTCAGACTTTTTGCAGAAATAGAGGGAGATAGATACTACTTCATGCAGCAGTGCTCAAGAGATTGAAGGGTCATAGGAAGAGTAAAAGAAAAAGTGAAGATATTTAAGAAGGAAAAGAAAACTGACAAAGATCAAAATGTTAAGATGTGGAACGTTTATTTTATACTCTGAGTAATGAAACTTCTATTACATATTTCATCCGAATCAAAATAGCAGAAAAAGATAACCAAGAACAAAATGGATAAACAAAAAGTATGATACATGAAGTTGTATAGTAAAAATAAAATAAAACACTTCATATTCAGAGAAAGTGATTTAGTACACCACAGACATAAGGTAAAGTGGCAGAGTCATTAGAACATCGGTAGAATGTTTGTGTTCATTTTGGCTCTCTGCAATCCGAGTTCAAATCCAACAGAGGTCAACTTTACATTTCACTCTTTCAATGTCCATAAACAAAGTACCAGCTCAATACTGAGGTCGATTCTTCCTTTATATTTCTTTTTCATTTTCCAGAAGAAATCAACTGCATTCAGACCTGGAGTGGGATGGGCTCTGTCACATTTCTATTTCTTTTCTTCCATCTCTCTTCATCATCTATTCCATTTCTTACATTTTTTATGTTACAATAGTGCCCTCCAACTCCACCAGGATTTAAGAGCTCCATGACCATTCCCCAGAAACCTTTAATATGATTCCCAGGAAGATTCTGCACAACAAGGTTGACCCTTATTGTGATATTCCAATTATTAACAATTTTACAATGTACTAAGTATATTTACATATGGCACCAATATTACAGAAATTGTCATGTCCTTGAAAAAACTAAAGAATTCTCTCTACTTCACTTTATCTCTGTTCATTTGCCAACCCTTCTAGAGTATACTAGGCTCAATGTATCATGACAATGACAGAGATTGTCTTGCCTATGGCAAGACTAGCAGGTCCTTTCTACCTTACATTGTCTCCAATTGTTTGTTCACCAGAAGCAGAGGGTTGTGTTGTCCTTTGTAGATAGAATGAGAGAAGCAAGGCAAGAGGTTCTAGAGGATAGAGTAATGGAAAAGAACTAGAGTGATAGGGGTAAGAGAATAATAAATAATGATCACTGGGAAAAATAATGGATAGAAAACAGCAGGGACTGTGTGATGAGGGAAGAGTGAGAGATAAGAGAGAGATAAAGCAGGAAGAAGATCAGGGAGTTGTTACTTCTGCTGGCAATGAAAGGCTTCTCTCAGAATAAAGGATAGAATATATGATACTTATGTTTGAACTGCAGAAGATCAATGACTAAAATGAAATGAAGCATGCAAGCTATGCTGGATGTGTAATGTTAGCGTATTTGAACAACAAAGCATATATAAATCATTTTATGTTGATTTTTCCTTGCTTGAATGGGTTGGAGAGAAAGAAGTTTCATTGGTCAGGAATTAAACCCAGGCAACCTGCATGGCAGGTGAGCATTCTACCACTATTTATCTCTCTTAGAGTATATATATCTATGTACTGGTTTGGTCATGTGATGTGTAAGTTGGAGTTGTATAAAAAAGTGCCAAGCGCATGAAGTGAACCTGTGGAAGAGGGAAACTTAGGAAGACACGAGATGAAGCTATGAAGAATGACCTCAAGAAACTGAACCTTATGAAGGAATCAAGGTCCTATTTTTCTAATTACAAACACTAGTTTTGGCTAAGTTTACTCTCAGACCTTTTGATTCAAACTTTATATATAATATATTATCCTCTGTTCCTTCTGTATCCACTCTTCTGACCTCGTCTTTTCTCGCTTTTTTCCAAACCCACCCATTACTGCTTTTAAACGCATCCGCAACCTCCTGGTTTGCAGTTCCTTTTCATCCTCTCCCACGACTTCACCCAGCTCTCATCCTCGTTCCCATTCCTGCTGCAACACTTGTCCCTTTATTTCCACCCTCACCACTCTTACAGGCCCTAACGGGTCTTTCCGCATCCGCCATTCCTTCACCTGCACATCCACCCACGTCTATGCCCTCCGGTGTTCCCTTTGCAGGTCTTTATATATCGGACTGTTTTGCTGAACATTTGAGGGACATATGACACGGTTTGGATACTCCTGTTGCCCATCATTTCTGTTCTCCTGGTCATTCTTCCCTACATGTTTCAGTCCTGGGTGTCCTTTTACATCATGGATCACAGGCCTCGCACACCAGTACTGAACAAAGTCCGATTCACTGCCTTGGGTCCTATTCCCCTCTTGAACTCAACTCACCTCCCCAATTTCTCTAATACCCCGTCCATTATCACACCCCTAGATTCCTATCACTTTCTCTTGATCATTAACATCTCTTACAATTAGTACATGCCGACTATATGCTCACTCCACTATTCCCTTCACTGCTCTGTATACACACATACACACCCTTATATTAACATACTTTTGCTCATAGCTTCGTACTTACATGCACACACACACACACATTTCTTCTTAGCTTCGTATGGATGTATAACAACACAGACATGCTTACACATGTACTCAAGTATAGCTCTTTTTACAAAACGTTTTTTTTTTCCATTTCAGGTAGACGCGTTCCATCATCCACTTTTCTAAAAAATAAATCATACACAAAACACCAGCATCAACAGTTTTGCAAGAGATGTCAACATGAATGGACCTGTTATTTTTATCTAAAGACATTTTTTCCAATTCCATCCCGCCCGTCCGTCAAACTATCTTATTTTTCATTCTTTCTTCTGATGAAGGACTAGCGTCCAAAAGGTTAAGACCCTCTTCCTACCATATCAAGCGTTAACCTAATATATCCTTTCTATATACTGTACCGATTGTGTTATTTCTGTTTACCTTTCACACACACACACACACACACACATAATGGAGGCACATGGCTTAGTAGTTAGAGCATTGGCCTTGCAATCGAAAGGTTGTGAGTTCAATTCTCAGACCGGGTGATGTGTTGTTTCCTTGAGCAAGACACTGTAGAAATGAGATGATAGGGACCCCAGTCCCTATCATTCCACTGCAAAGTGGTCGTGGAGGTGCCACGGCAAAAAAGCAGTCACTGTAAATGAGGTTGGTGTTAGGAAGGGCATCCAGGTGTAGAAATCAAGCCAAAATCAGTTCCTGTATGAGCAAGGCATGGTCAGCCTACTGTCTGTCTGTCTGTCTGAGGATAGTAGACGTGTTTCATATCGCTCTGTGATTTGGAATTTTACCTGCTATATTTGTGAGTGAATTTTTTTGAATTCTTTTGTATCATTAACTCTAACCCCTAGTCTGGGACTCTAGACGTAGGGTAAATATATTTTCATCCCTTTTGGGGTGAAAAAATAAATATTTCAGAAATGTTTATCGATATCGTTGATAACGTTATCGTCGAAAACGATATCGCCATATTGGAAGCGAACGCCACGCCAACCAAAAAAACAAGCGGGAAAGAGGGAACAACAGTTCAAACTGTTGAACAGCCCCTCCTCTCCAATGAAAAAAAAAAGAATTTTAATTCAAATGGAAAAATTAATTTTCAGGAAAAAAATAACACCACAAATAAGGAAACCAACAACATTACAACAACAAACACAGACAACAAAATTTCTTTTGCCCAAACACTCAGGAAAGCCACGGAATACAAACCCATTGACATCACGAACGCTAAGGAAAATTTGCTAGAGGCTAGAAAATACGTATCTTTTGGGGAGGATGGTTCTTTTACGATCAACTCCCCAGAAGAAGTGCGTCAACAGATTTACAAGAATACCATAACCTACAGAACCATAACCAACGAAACGAGAAAGCCAGCGCAATTGACCGAAAGTCAAATTGAGCTGGTTCTGAAAGAAATTAAAGACGACATACTCTTTATTCAAAGAGGAAAGCTGTATGCCAGCATTATGGTCCGAATGAAGGACGAAATGCTGGCTCAGAAATATTCGGTGGCACCTATAGTGTCACCACAATACACCTTCTTCCCTACATATAAAGGAAGAAGAACACAAAGGATAAGAATGTGGAGCCCTACGCCAGAAATTAACATCTGGTCCGTCCTAACAGGATTTACCGACCTAGATAAGGACATACTCATTTCAGCAGGGGAGTCCACCAGTGGACTGTTCGGGGGGAAAAGTCTGGAGGTTCTCTTACAGATGACACCTGAGAGAATCTCCGGAATACCCGACCGAGTGCTACTGGATGGGCGAACCTTCATAAATATCACAGTGGAAGGCAGGAGACCCTCATGTTACCACTGCGCTGGCAGAGGTCACATGAGGACGGCCTGCCCTCTACTAACAACAAAAAAACCACTGCTACAAACACCACAACAACAACAAAAACAACCAGCACCACCATCACAAAAACAACAAAATACACTACCATCACCACCAGAACGACAACAAAAACCAACACCACCACCACCACCACAACAACAACAGCTCAAGAAAACAACCCAAAACACGGTCCCACCCAGCCCCACCCCACAGAACACAAATACAAAAACAGTTCATACACAACCCGGAGATATACCCCTCCCCTCCAATACGGAAGAGGAGCTCATATCGTCGGAAGACGAGGGGGCTCCCTTCCAAAAAGTGAAAAGAAAAAAACGTACACACACCACACAAACAAAAATAACCCCACCTGACAACACAACACAGACAATAAAACGCAAACTCACTCAACAACAACAAGCAAAAACAAACACAACAACACAAAAACTCTACACATACATAAACAAAAACAATGAAAACCTAACTTTAAAAATAAAAACCAACCCTTCAATACAAACCGAAGGGCCGAATTTCGTAACGGCAATGGGGCTCCCTAACCTGAAAATGGCGAAAATCCCACTTGAGATTTTCAAAACTTTGAAAGACATTTACCCTGAGGACGCGGGCCCACCCTGCACCAGGCCACTCAACCGCGTCCTCCTGAAAGGTTTTCCCCTCCCCTCCTCAAACACCCACACAACTCCAAAGATCCCAACCCCTCCACACACTAATACCCCCACACCACCACAAACCACCACCCCACCCATCAACCCCTCCACCAGCCCCATGGAAACTGAGCGACCCGAACCCCGGGACGCAGAGAGGTAAGTGCCTCTCTCTTTGCCACCAACATGGCTGTCTTAAGAGTAGGTTGTCTAAATGCGCGTGGCCTGGGCTCACTTTGGAAGCAAGCTAAACTTCTAAGTGACCTCAGGTCACAATGTGTAAATGTGATGGTTATTTGCGAGGCCCGGATAAGCAGCATGCGACAGCTAACCCCCACCTTTGATGACTTTGAGATGCACGCATCTCTCTGTCAGCCTGGAGGTGGGGGTGGGGTTGTCGTTCTGCTGCAAAAACATCTGGGTCTCGCTACACAGACGGTACACTTGGACCCGGAGGGTCGACTCGTGGTTTTGGACCTTGGCAATGGTGAAGGCGAAGCTTTTAGGCTTGTCGCCGTATACGCCCCTTTTGGGGCAATGCGGTCGGACTTCTTCCATCGTCTGGAGACTTTTCTAGGGACGTCCCGCTCCTTGCTTTTAGTGGGGGACTGGAATGGTATCCTAGATGCACGTTGGGACTATGTAGGGGCATGTCCCGATAGAAGGGGGTGTAACAGCCTTAAGGGGTTAATCGGCCGATTCGACCTGGCCGATAGATACCGACTAGATTTTCCGACTGTACCAACCTGGACCTGGTCAAATAACAGTGGTCAATCTAGATCGTACCTAGATAGGTTCTTAGTTAGAATTAAGGATAGGGACTTTTTAAGTTGTCCAGAAATGCTCATGGTGGGCTATTCAGACCACAAATTAGTGACCTGCGTAGTCCACCTTGATAGAACGCATAGGCAGGGGCCCGGTTACTGGAAGCTCAACTTGTCCTTACCGGCAAGTAGAGCTTACAGGGACCGGATTAGAACCTTAGTTAAGGAGCAGTTGACGGGCGCCATCGTCAACAACAGGTGGTGGGGCTCTCTAAAAAGAGAGATTAGAGTAGTTTCAATAGGAGTTAGTAAGGAGTTAGCCTCAGATAGAAATAGGAAGGAAAGGGAGTTGGTAGTTAATGTTGAAGAGGCAATGAGAAGCGGCAACGTGGCCAGAGTGCAAGCATCGAGAACGGTCTTGAACCAGTTCTTCGACGCGAAACACGAAGGCTGCGTTGTCCGAAGCAAAATACGTGCTCTGGGAAACGAGGGGACCAAAGCTGTTAGCTGGGCCCGCGTGACAGAAGCGAAAAGTGGGATTAAATCCACTATCCGGTCTTTGCGAGACCAGGATGGACGGGTGATCCTTGAACCTAAGCAAATGTGCGAGGCCTTTCAAAGGCACTTTGCCCAATTGTTCGGGAGGGGCGGGGAGCCGGTTGGAGATGTGGATTTCGGTCCATACCTCGACAGCCTGCCGCGTCTTTCGGACAGGGAGGCGAGGTCCTGCGACGGGCCGATCTCAGCTGCTGAAATAGGGGACGTGCTGAGCCTATGCGGCAAACGCAAATCTCCAGGACTCGATGGTCTGCCCTACGAACTATATATTAATATGCCGGACTTGTTCCCCGATCTCCTCGAGGCGGTCTACTGCAACTGGCAACAGAACAGGAGAATTCCCTGTTCTCTGACCAAGGGCGTAGTCTCGCTAGTGAGGAAGGACGAGAACAAGGGGGATGACATTAGTAATTTTAGGTCCATAACTCTGCTAAATGCAGAGTTAAAGATTTTGGCGAAGAGGTTGGCGCTTGTCGTGGGGGGCCTGGTGGGAGATGCGCAGACATGCGCTATCCCATCCAGGTCCATCCACGACAACCTCCACCTCATGCGATACATCATAGAGAGGGTTGGGAATGAACCCGGCTTTGGTGGGGCCCTGATAAATTTAGATCAGTCTAAAGCGTTCGATAGGGTGGACCATGGTTACCTGGATGTGGTGCTAGCGGCGGCTGGGTTCGGACCCGTTTTCAGGGGCTGGATCACTGCCATGCACAGCAGCCGCATCTGCTCTAGAGTCAAGGTGAACGGCTACCTTTCGGAGCCGTTCGAAATCACCCGCTCCATCCGACAGGGGTGCCCTCTCTCCTCCCTTCTGTATGTATTGACTCTCGAGCCACTACTGCGGAAGTTGGAGTTGTTGCAGGGCATCCCTTTGGAACCGGGATTGCGCAAAGCGGTGTCGGCCTACGCCAATGACGTAACAGTAATGGTGTCGACCGCCTCGGAAATCGAGGCAATCGGCACCTTACTGGAGGAGTACGAAAGGTTGACAGGGGCTAAGCTGAACCGGGACAAGTCAGTCGCTTTGCAACTCGGCGAGTGGAGAGGCAAAGCGATGTCGTGCGACGGCATCGTCGGACGGTGGACGGAGGGCCCGGTGAAGTTGCTTGGGGTCTGGTTCGGACCGGACCTCCAGGTGGAGAAAAACTGGGGTGAGGTGACGAATAGGGTGTTTGCACTGACCCAGAAGTGGGCCGAGTGCAAACTATCCCTGAAAGGTCGGGCGGAGGTGGCGAACGCTTACATAGCGTCCGTCATCTATTACCGCTTGACTGTCGTGCCTTGCCTGGGTGAGATCCTCGCCAAAATGGAGCGCGCCCTCTTTTATTTCCTTTGGAAGAAGAGGTCTCCTCTGGTGAGGAGATCCATCTGCTGTCAACACCCTTTGAAAGGAGGGCTGGGGATGCCGTGGCTAAAAATGCGTAAACACGCATTGAGGCTAAGGCACCTCCACGTATTCCTCACCGGTCAACCGGTGTGGGCCCCGTTTGTGAGGCGAGCCTTCCCGAGGCTCGTCTCGCTCACCGAGCTGCAGTCCTGGGTGAAGCAAAGACCGAGAAAACTGGGCGACTGGCACACCGAGTGTGCCCAGGTGCTCACGGCTCTCTGGCAGGCGGACCCGGCTATCGACGGAGACTCCACCTCGTCATTCTATAGAGGGCTGGTGGTTAGCGGGTGCGACGACGCCCTCGGAGAAGCCCTAGGCATGGAGGAGGACGAACTGGCCAGTCTATTCGGTAGGACTTTCGGCCCGGGACCTATGGACAACTTCCAGAAGTCCTTGGCCTGGCAGTGCTACCGAGGGGCTCTGCCCGTTCGGGATAAGCTCTACAGACACGGGCGCCCGGGTAGGGACCCCTCGAAAAAGATCTGTCCGAGATGCATGCGCGACGAGGAAACCGTCGCGCACGCATTGGTGCACTGCCTGGGCGTTGCTGATCTGTGGGGCTATGTCGAACAACTACTGTCACGGGTGGGACCAATTAGGTTGACCACCGAGTCCATTGTAACGATCAAGCCGCCTCCCCCTTCAAAAATGAAGGAGAGGCGGTCTTCCTCTGTGTAATAGCCATGGTAAAAGAGGCTATATGGTGGACGCGTCTAAAAGGGCTGAGGTCGGACACCTTTCTCTCCGGCCAACAACTGGTCCTTTTCTTCCGATACCATTTCGGAAGAAGGATCAGGATGGAGAGAGAGGTGCTCCACTCCAGCCAGTTTTATGAAAGGTGGGTGAAAGTTGCGAGAATGGCCCGTGTGAATGGGCCTTCTCTCTACCTCAGCCTGTAGGTGGAACAGAAAGAAGGGAGCACCCTCTCTTTGTGCTCCCGTGGAGAAGGGTCGCACACTTTTTTTCGGGGGTGTGTGTGACCCCAAAACGATCCCTCCCTATTGAGGACCTTCTTGTTATTATTTTGTTTGTTATATTTTTCTTACTTGATTTTTATGTAAACTCCCCCCACCCATGTACATGTCCCTTTCTTTTGTGCCCTAGTGGCAAATAAACAGAAATTTGTCTGTCTGTCTGTGCGTGTGCGTGCGCGTGCGCACACACACTTATATAAAAATTATGTCATCATTTATTAAGTTATTACTTGGTCAATAGCTTTTATTTCAAAGTTAAGAGGTGGTAAAAAAAATGATATTTTGTTTAATATAGATTCCTTTCTGAAATTTAATTGATAAGCATTCAGTTGTTCATTCAACTGAATGTCCAACATACACCATATATACCATCAACGTAATCCTCAAACAGAATCAACGTTACACAATGTAACAAAGCTAGACCTTTGAATTATAGGTATAGTACATCCAATGGGATTCTATAGTTTCTGTCTATTCTATTTCACTGACAAGGCTTGCAGTGACCCAAGTCACTTGCCAAGATGCCACACAGTGGGATAAAACCTAGAACCTCATGATTGTGAAGCAAACTTTTCAACCATACAGTCATAGTTGTGTTCATGTGGTAGAATTACGTTTACTTATAAACATTACAAACTATAGAAAATGGTAATAATAGCCATGAGAAAAGAAATAGAATTTTTATAAATGAGTCAACATAAGAAAATGCAGTGAATAAATATGTTCACGAGGTGTTTTATGCGCTTGTATTGAGAATAATTCAATTACCAGGTCAAACACACACAAATACATATAATGGTTTGTTCTCAGAGAAAAATTGTAAGCATGGGAAAAAAAATAATTGAACTGGATTGCAATTGAAATTATAGTTGTCTGATTTCCTTTACTACTTTTAGAATGACATTTACATCACAGTATATTGATTAAGTGAAAACCATGTAAAACTGCAAGAGATATGACAGATATAAAGAAACAGTTCTCAATAGAAGATATTTTTTTTACTGGTTTCAGTAACTGAAGTATGACCATCAATGGTTGATGATATTGACCTTAGTATTTATTTAAGTCTGGAACATATTTCATTGATTCCTATTTATCGAATCACTAAGTTATGTTTTTGACAAAGGGGGCACATGCACCAACTTACACACACACACACACACACACTAGAAGTTTCTTGAATCATTGCTCAGAATTTCATGTGGCCAATTATCCAAATGGGTCATTGGAATAATAGGGCAAGTAAACATAGTAATGACTCAAGAAGCACCAGATTCTAATGAAATATACAAACCCTACTTTATGTATTGAGTACTTTTTCTTGTTTTGTAAACAGAAACAAACCAATCAATCAATATCTCTCTATCTATCTGTATATATATATGTGGGTGGTAGATTGGCTGAATTGTTAGAGTGTTGGGTAAAATGCTTTGTGGAATTTGTTCTGAGTTCAAATCCCGTCAAGGTAAATTTTCATTCTTTTGAGGTTGATAACTAACCAGTCCAATACTGGAGTTATTTCTTCTACATTTCTCTTATTTATTTCTATCATTCTCTCTCTCTCCCTCCTTCTTTAGAAGAAATGGGTTCCATCAGGTTTTAAAAATGCCCAAGAAATGCTATATGACATTACAATGCTGCTATGACTCCAACAGGAATTATGGGTTCATACATATCTATATATGTCTATCAAATCCCACTCACAAGAGCACTAAGCAACCCTCTCCTCTCACCGAGCTCTACAGCAGAATACACTTATACTTAAGATACCACCTTTTGCCAACTGTAATAAACATTCTTTTTGTTAACCAGGTTGAAATAACAGGCAGAATATACTAAAAGTTTGACATTTAGGAGATAACAGGTTCATCACTTAGGCAAAACACCCAAGCATTCTTCCCCATCCTTCATTTCATTGTTTTGTTTTTTACTGTAAATGGTTAGTTATGTATGTTATAATAGAAAGACAAGGCAGAAAAGTGATTAATAAACAAATAGAGGAATTCCAACAGTCAGAGTTGTATTGAATCAGTGTCAATACGAGGGGAGAGGACTGGAAGTATGGTATGCACATTAAGCCAAGCAACCAACCAATGCAAATAAGTGTATTATTAGTTTTTTTTTTTTTAAATTCTCCCTTATCCAATATTTAGACAAACAAGAACGTCTGTATAAGTTCAGGTTAAAACAGGAAATAAATATAGAAACCAAAAGGAGGATATTTCAGTGATGGTTGCCGATGGAAAACAGACAAACATGAATTTTTAAGATTTCATCAGGCTCAACATGACTGTTTTATGCCAACACAGAAACCGTCACAAGTTTTCTCAGATTTTAGTATTTTTATTTATCTCAACAAAAGTTCAGCTTTATGTCTTTTACATTAATGAAAGAAATTTTTGCTATAAATTGTTTAATCTTTTCATTGTCATATCTCTAATGAAAGAAACTTTGTGAAAAAAAAATTAAGAAATTGGAAGGATTTAGTAATGTAACTAAGTAACATTATTAAGTTGGTGTTTGGAGTATAACTTAAAAGGTTCTTGTATAAAAGTATGGGAGGTTTTTAGATAAATATAAACACATTAAAATAAAGTTTTGTATCATAGAATTCAGGTCAACTCAAGGCAGTTTGGTATCAAAAGGGATAAAGATAAATATTGAATACATTTAATTTTTCTCAATCAGCCTGATGTGTTCCCTTAGTTTATAATTCTATTTATATAACAAAGCCTTGAGTGCAAAAACTATAAGCCCTTCTTTTTATTTTCTGGGACAAATTACTCTACCTTTAGAAAATTCATTTATTCTTTTACTTGTTTCAATCAGTAGACTATGGTTGTGCAAGAGCACCACCTTGATTTAGTTGATCATATCAACCTCAATATTCCTTTGTTTTTAAGCCTGATATTTTATCAATCTCTTTTGTAAAACTGCTAATTTAGGGGATATAAACACAGACATGGATATACATAATGGCCTCTCAAGTTTCCCTTACTAAATTTCCCTTGCAAGCATTGGTCAATCTGAGGCTATAGTAAAATACATTAACCCACGTTGCCATACAGTGGGACAGAACCCAGATCCAACTGGTTGCAAAGTGAACTCCTTAACCACTCAACCATGCCTGTGCCTACACCAACTTTTCTGACAAGTTTCCTACTCAATAGAACAACCAGGACAAATTGGAATGTTTCTATGTTATAGTTTAAAGACTACAAAAAAAAACAATATTTTGTGTCTATCATTGAAAGAAGTCTAACACCGTAAAAAATTGCTGAGAAAAATGTCTTTTATGTAACCCCACCTTAACAGGTTTTGTTATAAATACAAAACATAACATACAGGAAGGACATTATAATTCCTTCTAAATTGCTAATAAAATTACTGCTGTTAAAAAAAAAAAAGAAAGTGTATTGGGAGAATATGAATATGAAAAGTAAACCGTATCAAACATAATGGGTAAACATGATTATCACAAAAAGGGAGTATGTTGTCGACTGTTATCATGTAATTTGTAAGGTAAGAAAACTAGGTTGTCTGAATCCCAAATATAATATACAGAAGTTTGTCTTTGTAATATTACTTTCCTTTGTAGTATTGAGACATAAAGGTATTTGAGTTTTATATAAAATAAATCATCTATTGAAACAGGTAATGTAAAGAATATATGGTAAGTAATTTGAAAATGTCTTTTTTTGTATTGTTTTGTCAGGAAGGGAGTGCCATGTCCATGACCTTTTCTGAGGGAGAGAGGAAGGTACCTGCAAATCAGAAACCTATACCAAATGCTTGTATCAGAGTTGACTCCACTAAAAGTACTTAAAGGCCAGGGGATGGTATTAAATCTAGCAACGGACTAAGTCCACAACAAAATACGATTGCAAATACAAGCAGCTAAAATGAAGTTTCTTTGAAGCGTCAGAGTGCCTAGCCTGGAGATCAGAGAATCACTCCAGGTAGAGTCGCAACTTCTCCAAATTGAGAGATCATAGTTCCGATACTATGGACAAGTGGTTAGAATGTCTAAGGAAAGATCTGCTGGACAGATTTTAGGGGCAAAACCAACTGATAAAAGACCCAGTGGTAGATCTCGAGCAAAATTGTTGGATAACATCCATGAACTTGGCTGATCTCACTTGGGAATCCTGCCAAATCAAAAGAGATGGTTGCTTCTGACAGGACCTGCTAGAAAGTGTGTTTAAGAACTCTGCCCCCACAACCCTCCCAGGAATAAGAACAATAAGACAAAAATAGGCTACAGTGGGATTTAAACCGAGAATGTAAAGAGCCAAAACAAACACTACCACTTCAACAATTCAACAAATCTACCATCATTACTTTAGAGTCACAATGGCAATAAAGATGTAATATGATTCAGAATTGATTTCTTACAACAATTGTTAGAAAATGGTAAGATGTTCAACCTCATATTTAAGCCAATAACTTTTCATCTGAAAGCAACATATTTTCCTTGAATGATCTCATGATTGAACATTACTAGTTTCTGAAAAACTGTATTCCTTTTTTTAATTTTCATTTTGGCATTTATTTAACCCTTTAGCATTTAAACCAGCTGTATCTGGTCAGAAATCTTTCACCTCTTTCTGTTCACTCATACTGATGTTAAGGTATTGTTCTCAAAATAAATAATATCAAAATCTCATAGATTCGATATTATGTGAGATAATTATGTGAGTTAAAGCCTTTACCGTGAAAATATAATAGTAAATATAGAGTAATGTAAATACTAAAGGGTTAAATCAAATGCATTCTCTTCAAATAGGTTTATGAACTCCACTTTATAATTCTGTATGAATCTTCCCAGTCTAAAAACTGTCTTCAGAAGTCACAGGGGCTGCCATGCTTCCATCAGTCAAATATAAACATGCAATACTAGTTTGATAGGAAACAAAAACAAGCAAACTTCAATAATGTGTCCATAATAGTCACATAAACACTTAACCATTTCATGACCATTTTCTAATGAAAGACACAGTTTATGATTTTTAAACAATTTTGAAAATAGTCAAGAATTTGGAGGGATTTAGAAATATAACTAACTTTCTCATTATGAAGTTGATGTTTGGAACATAACAAAAGTTTGTACATAAAATTATTTTGAATGGTTTTGAGATAAATATAAACCCTCTGAAATAGACAATTTTGTATCATTGCACCAAGGCCAGTTTCATGTGGGTTAGTATTAAAACTGCTAATTATAGAAATATTTCACACATTGGATCAACCACTTCATTTCTCTCAGTCATTAAAAACAAAGATTGAGGTTATAAATCAATATTTTATTTGTTTTATTTTCTTCACTAAAAGCCATCATAATTTCACTTTCTTTGCTTATTATTTTAAAAGTCTGTCACACGCTTAGTGTTACATCAGGTCAGAACTTATCTAGGCTTATGAGGCATTAAAAAATAGAATACATAATCTCTCTCCCTCAGTGGGACGTCAATCTGTCAGATGGTTAATCTCAAGCTGCTTTGGGTACTCAATTTTCAGTTGAGTGAAGTACAGTAATGTGAAATGAAGTGTCTCGCTCAAGAATACAATGTGCAGAAGGATCTGATGATTGAACCCACAACATTATGATTATAAGCCTAACACTCTTGCCACTAGGCCACATGAACATACTCTCTTCTCTTATAGTAATCATAATTCCTTTTAGTACTCAAGGATTTGTACTTTATTTTAAAGAGCATCTTGCAAACAATTATAGTTGTAAGACATTTAGCATCCTAACTATTATCAAAGACATTAGCACCACTAGAACTAGCAAAGACGTTAGCACCACTATAACTACCAAAGACGTTAGCACCACTATTACTACCAAAGACGTTAGCACCACTATAACTACCAAACATGTGAGCACCACTATAACTACCAAAGACGTTAGCACCACTAGAACTACCAAAGACGTTAACACCACTATAACTACCAAAGATGTTAGCACCACTATAACTACCAAAGACCTTGGTACCACTATAACTACCAAAGACCTTGGTACCACTATAACTACCAAAGACCTTGGTATCACTATAACTACCAAAGACGTTAGCACCACTATAACTACCAAAGACGTTAGCACCACTATCACTACCAAACATGTGAGCACCACTATAACTACCAAAGATGTTAGCACCACTATAACTACCAAAGATGTTAGCACCACTATAACTACCAAAGATGTTAGCACCACTATAACTACCAAAGATGTTAGCACCACTATAACTACCAAAGATGTTAGCACCACTATAACTACCAAAGATGTTAGCACCACTATAACTACCAAAGACGTTAACACCACTAGAAATACCAAAGACGTTAGCACCACTATAACTACCAAACATGTGAGCACCACTATAACTACCAAAGACGTTAGCACCACTAGAACTACCAAAGACGTTAACACCACTAGAACTACCAAAGACGTTAGCACCACTATAACTACCAAAGACCTTGGTACCACTATAACTACCAAAGATGTTAGCACCAATAGAACTAGCAAAGACGTTAGCACCACTATAACTACCAAAGACGTTAGCACCAATATTACTACCAAAGACGTTAGCACCACTATAACTACCAAAGACCTTGGTACCACTATAACTACCAAAGATGTTAGCACCACTAGAACTACCAAAGATGTTAACACCATTATAACTACCAAAGACGTTAACACCACTAGACCTACCAAAGATGTTAACACCACTATAACTACCAACGACGTTAGCACCACTATAATTACCAAAGATGTTAACACCACTATAACTACCAAAGACGTTAACACCACTATAACTACCAAAGACGTTAGGACTACTATAACTACCAAAGACGTTAACACCACTGGAACTACCAAAGATGTTAACACCACTATAACTACCAACGACGTTAGCACCACTATAATTACCAAAGATGTTAACACCACTATAACTACCAAAGACGTTATCACCACTAGAACTACCAAAGATGTTAACACCACTATAACTACCAAAGACGTTAGCACCACTATAACTACCAAAGATGTTAACACCACTATAACTACCAAAGACGTTAACACCACTATAACTACCAAAGACGTTAGCACCACTATAACTACGAAAGATGTTAGCACCACTATAACTACAAAAGACGTTAACACCACTATAACTACGAAAGATGTTAACACCACTATAACTACCAAAGACGTTAGCACCACTATAACAACCAAAGAAGTTAGCACCACTATAACTACCAAAGACGTTAGCACCACTATAACTACCAAAGATGTTAACACCACTATAATTACCAAAGATGTTAACACCACTATAATTACCAAAGATGTTAGAACCATTATAACTACCAAAGACGTTAGCACCACTATAACTACCAAAGATGTTAGCACCACTATAACTACCAAAGATGTTAGCACCACTAGAACTACCAAAGATGTTAGCACCACTAGAACTACCAAAGACGTTAACACCACTATATCTACCCAAGATGTTAGCACCATTATAACTACCAAAGATGTTAGCACCATTATAACTACCAAAGATGTTAACACCACTAGAACTACCAAAGACGTTAGAACCACTATAACTACCAAAGATGTTAGCACCACTATAACTACCAAAGATGTGAGCACCACTATAACTACCAAAGATGTGAGCACCACTATAACTACCAAAGATGTGAGCACTACTATAACTACCAAAGATGTTAGCACCACTATAACTACCAAAGATGTTAGCACCAATATAACTACCAAAGACGTTAGCACAACTATAACTACCAAAGATGTTAGCACCACTATAACTACCAAAGATGTTAGCACCATTATAACTACCAAAGATGTTAGCACCACTATAACTACCAAAGATGTTAACACCACTATAACTACCAAAGACGTTAGCACCACTATAACTACCAAAGACGTTAGCACCACTATAACTACCAAAGATGTTAGCACCAATATAACTACCAAAGACGTTAACACCACTATAACTACCAAAGACGTTAACACCACTATAACTACCAAAAACGTTAACACCACTATAACTACCAAAGATGTTAACACCACTATAACTACCAAAGACGTTAACACGACTATAACTACCAAAGATGTTAGCACCACTATAACTACCAAAGACGTTAGCACTACTATAACTACCAAAGACGTTAACACCACTAGAACTACCAAAGATGTTAACACCACTATAACTACCAAAGATGTTAACACCACTATAACTACCAACGACGTTATCACCACTATAATTACCAAAGATGTTAACACCACTATAACTACCAAAGACGTTAACACCACTATAACTACCAACGACGTTAGCACCACTATAACCACCAAAGACGTTAACACCACTATAACTACCAAAGATGTTAACACCACTGGAACTACCAAAGATGTTAACACCACTATAACTACCAACGACGTTAGCACCACTATAATTACCAAAGATGTTAACACCACTATAAATACCAAAGACGTTAACACCACTATAACTACCAAAGACGTTAGCACCACTATAACTACCAAAGATGTTAGCACCACTAGAACTACCAAAGATGTTAACACCACTATAACTACCAAAGACGTTAGCACCACTATAACTACCAAAGATGTTAACACCACTATAACTACCAAAGACGTTAACACCACTATAACTACCAAAGACGTTAGCACCACTATAACTACGAAAGATGTTAGCACCACTATAACTACAAAAGACGTTAACACCACTATAACTACGAAAGATGTTAACACCACTATAACTACCAAAGACGTTAGCACCACTATAACAACCAAAGAAGTTAGCACCACTATAACTACCAAAGACGTTAGCACCACTATAACTACCAAAGATGTTAACACCACTATAATTACCAAAGATGTTAACACCAGTATAATTACCAAAGATGTTAGAACCATTATAACTACCAAAGACGTTAGCACCACTATAACTACCAAAGATGTTAGCACCACTATAACTACCAAAGATGTTAGCACCACTAGAACTACCAAAGACGTTAACACCACTATATCTACCCAAGATGTTAGCACCATTATAACTACCAAAGATGTTAGCACCATTATAACTACCAAAGATGTTAACACCACTAGAACTACCAAAGACGTTAGAACCACTATAACTACCAAAGATGTTAGCACCACTATAACTACCAAAGATGTGAGCACCACTATAACTACCAAAGATGTGAGCACCACTATAACTACCAAAGATGTGAGCACTACTATAACTACCAAAGATGTTAGCACCACTATAACTACCAAAGATGTTAGCACCAATATAACTACCAAAGACGTTAGCACAACTATAACTACCAAAGATGTTAGCACCACTATAACTACCAAAGATGTTAGCACCATTATAACTACCAAAGATGTTAGCACCACTATAACTACCAAAGATGTTAACACCACTATAACTACCAAAGACGTTAGCACCACTATAACTACCAAAGACGTTAGCACCACTATAACTACCAAAGACGTTAACACCACTATAACTACCAAAGACGTTAACACCACTATAACTACCAAAAACGTTAACACCACTATAACTACCAAAGATGTTAACACCACTATAACTACCAAAGACGTTAACACGACTATAACTACCAAAGATGTTAGCACCACTATAACTACCAAAGACGTTAGCACTACTATAACTACCAAAGACGTTAACACCACTAGAACTACCAAAGATGTTAACACCACTATAACTACCAAAGATGTTAACACCACTATAACTACCAACGACGTTATCACCACTATAATTACCAAAGATGTTAACACCACTATAACTACCAAAGACGTTAACACCACTATAACTACCAACGACGTTAGCACCACTATAACCACCAAAGACGTTAACACCACTATAACTACCAAAGATGTTAACACCACTGGAACTACCAAAGATGTTAACACCACTATAACTACCAACGACGTTAGCACCACTATAATTACCAAAGATGTTAACACCACTATAACTACCAAAGACGTTAGCACCACTATAACTACCAAAGATGTTAGCACCACTAGAACTACCAAAGATGTTAACACCACTATAACTACCAAAGACGTCAGCACCACTATAACTACCAAAGATGTTAACACCACTATAACTACCAAAGACGTTAACACCACTATAACTACCAAAGACGTTAGCACCACTATAACTACGAAAGATGTTAGCACCACTATAACTACAAAAGACGTTAACACCACTATAACTACGAAAGATGTTAACACCACTATAACTACCAAAGACGTTATCACCACTATAACTACCAAAGAAGTTAGCACCACTATAACTACCAAAGAAGTTAGCACCACTATAACTACCAAAGAAGTTAGCACCTCTATAACGACCAAAGATGTTAGCACCACTATAACTACCAAATATGTTAACACCACTATAACTACCAAAGATGTTAGAACCATTATAACTACTAAAGACGTTAGCACCACTAGAACTACCAAAGATGTTAGCACCACTATAACTACCAAAGACGTTAGCACCAGTATAACTACCAAAGATGTTAGCACCACTAGAACTACCAAAGACGTTAACACCACTATATCTACCCAAGATGTTAGCACCATTATAACTACCAAAGATGTTAGCACCATTATAACTACCAAAGATGTTAACACCACTAGAACTACCAAAGACGTTAGAACCACTATAACTACCAAAGATGTTAGCACCACTATAACTACCAAAGACGTTAGCACCACTATAACTACCAAAGATGTTAGCACCACTATGACTATCAAAGATGTTAGCACCACTATAACTACCAAAGATGTTAGCACCACTATAACTACCAAAGATGTTAGCACCACTATAACTACCAAAGATGTTAGCACCACTATAACTACCAAAGATGTTAGCACCACTATAACTACCAAAGATGTTAGCACCACTATAACTACCAAAGATGTTAGCACCATTATAACTACCAAAGATGTTAGCACCACTAAAACTACCAAAGATGTTAGCACCACTATAACTACCAAAGACGTTAAATCCACTATAACTACCAAAGATGTTAGCACCACTATAACTACCAAAGATGTTAGCACCAATATAACTACCAAAGATGTTAGCACCAATATAACTACCAAAGACGTTAGCACAACTATAACTACCAAAGATGTTAGCACCACTGGAACTACCAAAGATGTTAACACCACTATAACTACCAACGACGTTAGCACTACTATAATTACCAAAGATGTTAACACCACTATAACTACCAAAGACGTTAGCACCACTATAACTACCAAAGATGTTAGCACCACTAGAACTACCAAAGATGTTAACACCACTATAACTACCAAAGACGTTAGCACCACTATAACTACCAAAGATGTTAACACCACTATAACTACCAAAGACGTTAACACCACTATAACTACCAAAGACGTTAGCACCACTATAACTACGAAAGATGTTAGCACCACTATAACTACAAAAGACGTTAACACCACTATAACTACGAAAGATGTTAACACCACTATAACTACCAAAGACGTTATCACCACTATAACTACCAAAGAAGTTAGCACCACTATAACTACCAAAGAAGTTAGCACCTCTATAACGACCAAAGATGTTAGCACCACTATAACTACCAAATATGTTAACACCACTATAACTACCAAAGATGTTAGAACCATTATAACTACTAAAGACGTTAGCACCACTAGAACTACCAAAGATGTTAGCACCACTATAACTACCAAAGACGTTAGCACCACTATAACTACCAAAGATGTTAGCACCACTAGAACTACCAAAGACGTTAACACCACTATATCTACCCAAGATGTTAGCACCATTATAACTACCAAAGATGTTAGCACCATTATAACTACCAAAGATGTTAACACCACTAGAACTACCAAAGACGTTAGAACCACTATAACTACCAAAGATGTTAGCACCACTATAACTACCAAAGACGTTAGCACCACTATAACTACCAAAGATGTTAGCACCACTATGACTATCAAAGATGTTAGCACCACTATAACTACCAAAGATGTTAGCACCACTATAACTACCAAAGATGTTAGCACCACTATAACTACCAAAGATGTTAGCACCACTATAACTACCAAAGATGTTAGCACCACTATAACTACCAAAGATGTTAGCACCACTATAACTACCAAAGCTGTTAGCACCATTATAACTACCAAAGATGTTAGCACCACTAAAACTACCAAAGATGTTAGCACCACTATAACTACCAAAGACGTTAGCACCACTATAACTACCAAAGATGTTAGCACCACTATAACTACCAAAGATGTTAGCACCAATATAACTACCAAAGATGTTAGCACCAATATAACTACCAAAGACGTTAGCACAACTATAACTACCAAAGACGTTAGCACCACTATAACTACCAAAGATGTTAAAACCACTAGAATTACCAAAGATGTTAACACCACTATAACTACCAAAGATGTTAACACCACTATAACTACCAACGACGTTATCACCACTATAACTACCAACGACGTTATCACCACTATAATTACCAAAGATGTTAACACCACTATAACTACCAAAGACGTTAACACCACTATAACTACCAACGACGTTAGCACCACTATAACCACCAAAGACGTTAACACCACTATAACTACCAAAGATGTTAACACCACTGGAACTACCAAAGATGTTAACACCACTATAACTACCAACGACGTTAGCACCACTATAATTACCAAAGATGTTAACACCACTATAACTACCAAAGACGTTAACACCACTATAACTACCAAAGATGTTAGCACCACTAGAACTACCAAAGATGTTAACACCACTATAACTACCAAAGACGTTAGCACCACTATAACTACCAAAGATGTTAACACCACTATAACTACCAAAGACGTTAACACCACTATAACTACCAAAGACGTTAGCACCACTATAACTACGAAAGATGTTAGCACCACTATAACTACAAAAGACGTTAACACCACTATAACTACGAAAGATGTTAACACCACTATAACTACCAAAGACGTTATCACCACTATAACTACCAAAGAAGTTAGCACCACTATAACTACCAAAGAAGTTAGCACCTCTATAACGACCAAAGATGTTAGCACCACTATAACTACCAAAGATGTTAACACCACTATAACTACCAAAGATGTTAGAACCATTATAACTACTAAAGACGTTAGCACCACTAGAACTACCAAAGATGTTAGCACCACTATAACTACCAAAGACGTTAGCACCACTATAACTACCAAAGACGTTAACACCACTATATCTACCCAAGATGTTAGCACCATTATAACTACCAAAGATGTTAACACCACTAGAACTACCAAAGACGTTAGAACCACTATAACTACCAAAGATGTTAGCACCATTATAACTACCAAAGATGTTAGCACCATTATAACTACCAAAGATGTTAGCACCACTATAACTACCAAAGATGTTAACACCACTATAACTACCAAAGACGTTAGCACCACTATAACTACCAAAGACGTTAGCACCACTATAACTACCAAAGACGTTAGCACCACTATAACTACCAAAGACGTTAACACCACTATAACTACCAAAGACGTTAACACCACTATAACTACCAAAAACGTTAACACCACTATAACTACCAAAGATGTTAACACCACTATAACTACCAAAGACGTTAACACGACTATAACTACCAAAGATGTTAGCACCACTATAACTACCAAAGACGTTAGCACTACTATAACTACCAAAGACGTTAACACCACTAGAACTACCAAAGATGTTAACACCACTATAACTACCAAAGATGTTAACACCACTATAACTACCAAAGATGTTAACACCACTATAACTACCAACGACGTTATCACCACTATAATTACCAAAGATGTTAACACCACTATAACTACCAAAGACGTTAACACCACTATAACTACCAACGACGTTAGCACCACTATAACCACCAAAGACGTTAACACCACTATAACTACCAAAGATGTTAACACCACTGGAACTACCAAAGATGTTAACACCACTATAACTACCAACGACGTTAGCACCACTATAATTACCAAAGATGTTAACACCACTATAACTACCAAAGACGTTAGCACCACTATAACTACCAAAGATGTTAGCACCACTAGAACTACCAAAGATGTTAACACCACTATAACTACCAAAGACGTTAGCACCACTATAACTACCAAAGATGTTAACACCACTATAACTACCAAAGACGTTAACACCACTATAACTACCAAAGACGTTAGCACCACTATAACTACGAAAGATGTTAGCACCACTATAACTACAAAAGACGTTAACACCACTATAACTACGAAAGATGTTAACACCACTATAACTACCAAAGACGTTATCACCACTATAACTACCAAAGAAGTTAGCACCACTATAACTACCAAAGAAGTTAGCACCTCTATAACGACCAAAGATGTTAGCACCACTATAACTACCAAATATGTTAACACCACTATAACTACCAAAGATGTTAGAACCATTATAACTACTAAAGACGTTAGCACCACTAGAACTACCAAAGATGTTAGCACCACTATAACTACCAAAGACGTTAGCACCACTATAACTACCAAAGATGTTAGCACCACTAGAACTACCAAAGACGTTAACACCACTATATCTACCCAAGATGTTAGCACCATTATAACTACCAAAGATGTTAGCACCATTATAACTACCAAAGATGTTAACACCACTAGAACTACCAAAGACGTTAGAACCACTATAACTACCAAAGATGTTAGCACCACTATAACTACCAAAGACGTTAGCACCACTATAACTCCCAAAGATGTTAGCACCACTATGACTATCAAAGATGTTAGCACCACTATAACTACCAAAGATGTTAGCACCACTATAACTACCAAAGATGTTAGCACCACTATAACTACCAAAGATGTTAGCACCACTATAACTACCAAAGATGTTAGCACCACTATAACTACCAAAGATGTTAGCACCACTATAACTACCAAAGATGTTAGCACCATTATAACTACCAAAGATGTTAGCACCATTATAACTACCAAAGATGTTAGCACCACTAAAACTACCAAAGATGTTAGCACCACTATAACTACCAAAGACGTTAGCACCACTATAACTACCAAAGATGTTAGCACCACTATAACTACCAAAGATGTTAAAACCACTAGAATTACCAAAGATGTTAACACCACTATAACTACCAAAGATGTTAACACCACTATAACTACCAACGACGTTATCACCACTATAATTACCAAAGATGTTAACACCACTATAACTACCAAAGACGTTAACACCACTATAACTACCAACGACGTTAGCACCACTATAACCACCAAAGACGTTAACACCACTATAACTACCAAAGATGTTAACACCACTGGAACTACCAAAGATGTTAACACCACTATAACTACCAACGACGTTAGCACCACTATAATTACCAAAGATGTTAACACCACTATAACTACCAAAGACGTTAACACCACTATAACTACCAAAGACGTTAGCACCACTATAACTACCAAAGATGTTAGCACCACTAGAACTACCAAAGATGTTAACACCACTATAACTACCAAAGATGTTAACACCACTATAACTACCAAAGACGTTAGCACCACTATAACTACCAAAGATGTTAACACCACTATAACTACCAAAGACGTTAACACCACTATAACTACCAAAGACGTTAGCACCACTATAACTACGAAAGATGTTAGCACCACTATAACTACAAAAGACGTTAACACCACTATAACTACGAAAGATGTTAACACCACTATAACTACCAAAGACGTTATCACCAATATAACTACCAAAGAAGTTAGCACCACTATAACTACCAAAGAAGTTACCACCTCTATAACGACCAAAGATGTTAGCACCACTATAACTACCAAAGATGTTAACACCACTATAACTACCAAAGATGTTAGAACCATTATAACTACTAAAGACGTTAGCACCACTAGAACTACCAAAGATGTTAGCACCACTATAACTACCAAAGACGTTAGCACCAGTATAACTACCAAAGATGTTAGCACCACTAGAACTACCAAAGACGTTAACACCACTATATCTACCCAAGATGTTAGCACCATTATAACTACCAAAGATGTTAGCACCATTATAACTACCAAAGATGTTAACACCACTAGAACTACCAAAGACGTTAGAACCACTATAACTACCAAAGATGTTAGCACCACTATAACTACCAAAGATGTTAGCACCACTATGACTATCAAAGATGTTAGCACCACTATAACTACCAAAGATGTTAGCACCACTATAACTACCAAAGATGTTAGCACCACTATAACTACCAAAGATGTTAGCACCACTATAACTACCAAAGATGTTAGCACCACTATAACTACCAAAGATGTTAGCACCACTATAACTACCAAAGATGTTAGCACCACTATAACTACCAAAGATGTTAGCACCATTATAACTACCAAAGATGTTAGCACCACTAAAACTACCAAAGATGTTAGCACCACTATAACTACCAAAGACGTTAGCACCACTATAACTACCAAAGATGTTAGCACCACTATAACTACCAAAGATGTTAGCACCAATATAACTACCAAAGATGTTAGCACCAATATAACTACCAAAGACGTTAGCACAACTATAACTACCAAAGATGTTAGCACCACTGGAACTACCAAAGATGTTAACACCACTATAACTACCAACGACGTTAGCACTACTATAATTACCAAAGATGTTAACACCACTATAACTACCAAAGACGTTAGCACCACTATAACTACCAAAGATGTTAGCACCACTAGAACTACCAAAGATGTTAACACCACTATAACTACCAAAGACGTTAGCACCACTATAACTACCAAAGATGTTAACACCACTATAACTACCAAAGACGTTAACACCACTATAACTACCAAAGACGTTAGCACCACTATAACTACGAAAGATGTTAGCACCACTATAACTACAAAAGACGTTAACACCACTATAACTACGAAAGATGTTAACACCACTATAACTACCAAAGACGTTATCACCACTATAACTACCAAAGAAGTTAGCACCACTATAACTACCAAAGAAGTTAGCACCTCTATAACGACCAAAGATGTTAGCACCACTATAACTACCAAATATGTTAACACCACTATAACTACCAAAGATGTTAGAACCATTATAACTACTAAAGACGTTAGCACCACTAGAACTACCAAAGATGTTAGCACCACTATAACTACCAAAGACGTTAGCACCACTATAACTACCAAAGATGTTAGCACCACTAGAACTACCAAAGACGTTAACACCACTATATCTACCCAAGATGTTAGCACCATTATAACTACCAAAGATGTTAGCACCATTATAACTACCAAAGATGTTGACACCACTAGAACTACCAAAGACGTTAGAACCACTATAACTACCAAAGATGTTAGCACCACTATAACTACCAAAGACGTTAGCACCACTATAACTACCAAAGATGTTAGCACCACTATGACTATCAAAGATGTTAGCACCACTATAACTACCAAAGATGTTAGCACCACTATAACTACCAAAGATGTTAGCACCACTATAACTACCAAAGATGTTAGCACCACTATAACTACCAAAGATGTTAGCACCACTATAACTACCAAAGATGTTAGCACCACTATAACTACCAAAGATGTTAGCACCATTATAACTACCAAAGATGTTAGCACCACTAAAACTACCAAAGATGTTAGCACCACTATAACTACCAAAGACGTTAGCACCACTATAACTACCAAAGATGTTAGCACCACTATAACTACCAAAGATGTTAGCACCAATATAACTACCAAAGATGTTAGCACCAATATAACTACCAAAGACGTTAGCACAACTATAACTACCAAAGATGTTAGCACCACTATAACTACCAAAGATGTTAAAACCACTAGAATTACCAAAGATGTTAACACCACTATAACTACCAAAGATGTTAACACCACTATAACTACCAACGACGTTATCACCACTATAATTACCAAAGATGTTAACACCACTATAACTACCAAAGACGTTAACACCACTATAACTACCAACGACGTTAGCACCACTATAACCACCAAAGACGTTAACACCACTATAACTACCAAAGATGTTAACACCACTGGAACTACCAAAGATGTTAACACCACTATAACTACCAACGACGTTAGCACCACTATAATTACCAAAGATGTTAACACCACTATAACTACCAAAGACGTTAACACCACTATAACTACCAAAGACGTTAGCACCACTATAACTACCAAAGATGTTAGCACCACTAGAACTACCAAAGATGTTAACACCACTATAACTACCAAAGACGTTAGCACCACTATAACTACCAAAGATGTTAACACCACTATAACTACCAAAGACGTTAACACCACTATAACTACCAAAGACGTTAGCACCACTATAACTACGAAAGATGTTAGCACCACTATAACTACAAAAGACGTTAACACCACTATAACTACGAAAGATGTTAACACCACTATAACTACCAAAGACGTTATCACCACTATAACTACCAAAGAAGTTAGCACCACTATAACTACCAAAGAAGTTAGCACCTCTATAACGACCAAAGATGTTAGCACCACTATAACTACCAAAGATGTTAACACCACTATAACTACCAAAGATGTTAGAACCATTATAACTACTAAAGACGTTAGCACCACTAGAACTACCAAAGATGTTAGCACCACTATAACTACCAAAGACGTTAGCACCACTATAACTACCAAAGATGTTAGCACCACTAGAACTACCAAAGACGTTAACACCACTATATCTACCCAAGATGTTAGCACCATTATAACTACCAAAGATGTTAACACCACTAGAACTACCAAAGACGTTAGAACCACTATAACTACCAAAGATGTTAGCACCATTATAACTACCAAAGATGTTAGCACCACTATAACTACCAAAGATGTTAACACCACTATAACTACCAAAGATGTTAACACCACTATAACTACCAAAGACGTTAGCACCACTATAACTACCAAAGACGTTAGCACCACTATAACTACCAAAGACGTTAGCACCACTATAACTACCAAAGACGTTAACACCACTATAACTACCAAAGACGTTAACACCACTATAACTACCAAAAACGTTAACACCACTATAACTACCAAAGATGTTAACACCACTATAACTACCAAAGACGTTAACACGACTATAACTACCAAAGATGTTAGCACCACTATAACTACCAAAGACGTTAGCACTACTATAACTACCAAAGACGTTAACACCACTAGAACTACCAAAGATGTTAACACCACTATAACTACCAAAGATGTTAACACCACTATAACTACCAACGACGTTATCACCACTATAATTACCAAAGATGTTAACACCACTATAACTACCAAAGACGTTAACACCACTATAACTACCAACGACGTTAGCACCACTATAACCACCAAAGACGTTAACACCACTATAACTACCAAAGATGTTAACACCACTGGAACTACCAAAGATGTTAACACCACTATAACTACCAACGACGTTAGCACCACTATAATTACCAAAGATGTTAACACCACTATAACTACCAAAGACGTTAGCACCACTATAACTACCAAAGATGTTAGCACCACTAGAACTACCAAAGATGTTAACACCACTATAACTACCAAAGACGTTAGCACCACTATAACTACCAAAGATGTTAACACCACTATAACTACCAAAGACGTTAACACCACTATAACTACCAAAGACGTTAGCACCACTATAACTACGAAAGATGTTAGCACCACTATAACTACAAAAGACGTTAACACCACTATAACTACGAAAGATGTTAACACCACTATAACTACCAAAGACGTTATCACCACTATAACTACCAAAGAAGTTAGCACCACTATAACTACCAAAGAAGTTAGCACCTCTATAACGACCAAAGATGTTAGCACCACTATAACTACCAAATATGTTAACACCACTATAACTACCAAAGATGTTAGAACCATTATAACTACTAAAGACGTTAGCACCACTAGAACTACCAAAGATGTTAGCACCACTATAACTACCAAAGACGTTAGCACCACTATAACTACCAAAGATGTTAGCACCACTAGAACTACCAAAGACGTTAACACCACTATATCTACCCAAGATGTTAGCACCATTATAACTACCAAAGATGTTAGCACCATTATAACTACCAAAGATGTTAACACCACTAGAACTACCAAAGACGTTAGAACCACTATAACTACCAAAGATGTTAGCACCACTATAACTACCAAAGACGTTAGCACCACTATAACTACCAAAGATGTTAGCACCACTATGACTATCAAAGATGTTAGCACCACTATAACTACCAAAGATGTTAGCACCACTATAACTACCAAAGATGTTAGCACCACTATAACTACCAAAGATGTTAGCACCACTATAACTACCAAAGATGTTAGCACCACTATAACTACCAAAGATGTTAGCACCACTATAACTACCAAAGATGTTAGCACCATTATAACTACCAAAGATGTTAGCACCATTATAACTACCAAAGATGTTAGCACCACTAAAACTACCAAAGATGTTAGCACCACTATAACTACCAAAGACGTTAGCACCACTATAACTACCAAAGATGTTAGCACCACTATAACTACCAAAGATGTTAAAACCACTAGAATTACCAAAGATGTTAACACCACTATAACTACCAAAGATGTTAACACCACTATAACTACCAACGACGTTATCACCACTATAATTACCAAAGATGTTAACACCACTATAACTACCAAAGACGTTAACACCACTATAACTACCAACGACGTTAGCACCACTATAACCACCAAAGACGTTAACACCACTATAACTACCAAAGATGTTAACACCACTGGAACTACCAAAGATGTTAACACCACTATAACTACCAACGACGTTAGCACCACTATAATTACCAAAGATGTTAACACCACTATAACTACCAAAGACGTTAACACCACTATAACTACCAAAGACGTTAGCACCACTATAACTACCAAAGATGTTAGCACCACTAGAACTACCAAAGATGTTAACACCACTATAACTACCAAAGATGTTAACACCACTATAACTACCAAAGACGTTAGCACCACTATAACTACCAAAGATGTTAACACCACTATAACTACCAAAGACGTTAACACCACTATAACTACCAAAGACGTTAGCACCACTATAACTACGAAAGATGTTAGCACCACTATAACTACAAAAGACGTTAACACCACTATAACTACGAAAGATGTTAACACCACTATAACTACCAAAGACGTTATCACCAATATAACTACCAAAGAAGTTAGCACCACTATAACTACCAAAGAAGTTAGCACCTCTATAACGACCAAAGATGTTAGCACCACTATAACTACCAAAGATGTTAACACCACTATAACTACCAAAGATGTTAGAACCATTATAACTACTAAAGACGTTAGCACCACTAGAACTACCAAAGATGTTAGCACCACTATAACTACCAAAGACGTTAGCACCACTATAACTACCAAAGATGTTAGCACCACTAGAACTACCAAAGACGTTAACACCACTATATCTACCCAAGATGTTAGCACCATTATAACTACCAAAGATGTTAACACCACTAGAACTACCAAAGACGTTAGAACCACTATAACTACCAAAGATGTTAGCACCACTATAACTACCAAAGACGTTAGCACCACTATAACTACCAAAGATGTTAGCACCACTATGACTATCAAAGATGTTAGCACCACTATAACTACCAAAGATGTTAGCACCACTATAACTACCAAAGATGTTAGCACCACTATAACTACCAAAGATGTTAGCACCACTATAACTACCAAAGATGTTAGCACCACTATAACTACCAAAGATGTTAGCACCACTATAACTACCAAAGATGTTAGCACCATTATAACTACCAAAGATGTTAGCACCACTAAAACTACCAAAGATGTTAGCACCACTAAAACTACCAAAGATGTTAGCACCACTATAACTACCAAAGACGTTAGCACCACTATAACTACCAAAGATGTTAGCACCACTATAACTACCAAAGATGTTAGCACCAATATAACTACCAAAGATGTTAGCACCAATATAACTACCAAAGACGTTAGCACAACTATAACTACCAAAGATGTTAGCACCACTATAACTACCAAAGATGTTAACACCACTATAACTACCAAAGATGTTAATACCACTATAACTACCAAAGATGTTAGCACCACCCTAACTACCAAAGATGTTAACACCACTATAACTACCAAAGATGTTAACACCACTATAACTACCAAAGATGTTAGCACCACCATAACTACCAAAGATGTTAGCACCACTATAACTACCGAAGATGTTAGCACCACCATAACTACCAAAGATGTTAGCACCACCATAACTACCAAACATGTTAACACCACTATAACTACCAAAGACGTTAACACCACTATAACTACCAAAGATGTTAGCACCACCATAACTACCAAGGATGTTAGCACCACCATAACTACCAAAGATGTTAGCACCACCATAACTACCAAACATGTTAACACCACTATAACTACCAAAGACGTTAACACCACTATAACTACCAAAGATGTTAGCACCACCATAACTACCAAAGACGTTAACAACACTATAACTACCAAAGATGTTAGCACCACTAAAACTACCAAAGATGTTAGCACCACTATAACTAGCAAAGACGTTAGCACCATTATAACTACCAAAGATGTTAGCACCACTATAACTACCAAAGATGTTAACACCACTATAACTACCAAAGATGTTAGCACCACTATAAACACCAAAGATGTTAACACCACTATAAATACCAAAGATGTTAACACCACTAGAACTACCAAAGATGTTAACACCATTATAACTACCAAAGATGTTAGCACCACTATAACTACCGAAGACGTTTGCACCACTATAATACCAAAGATGTTAACACCACTATAACCACCAAAGACGTTAACACCACTAGAACTACGAAATACGTTAGCATCACTAGAACTACGAAATACGTTAGCACCACTAGAACTACCAAATATTTTAGCACCACTAGAACTACCAACGACGTTAGCAGCACTATAACTACCAAAGACGTTAGCACCACTATAACTACCAAAGACGTTAACACCACTATAACTACCAACGACGTTAGCACCACTATAACTACCAAAGATGCTAGCACCACTATAACTACCAAAGTTGTTAGCACCACTATAACTACCAAAGATGTTAGCACCACTATAACTACCAAAGACGTTAGCACCACTATAACTACCAAAGACGTTAACACCACTATAACTACCAAAGACGTTAACACCACTATAACTACCAACGACGTTAGCACCACTATAACTCCCAAAGATGTTAACACCACTATAACTACCTAAGTTGTTAGCACCACTATAACTACCAAAGACGTTAACACCACTATAACTACCAAAGACGTTAGCACCACTATAACTACCAAAGACGTTAACACCACTATAACTACCAACGACGTTAGCACCACTATAACTACCAAAGATGTTAGCACCAATATAACTACCAAAGACGTTAGCACCACTATAACTACCCAAGACGTTAGCACCACTATAACTACCCAAGACGTTAACACCACTATAACTACCAACGACGTTAACACCACTATAACTACCAAAGACGTTAGCACCACTATAATTACCAAAGACGTTAGCACAACTATAACTACCAAAGACGTTAACACCATTATAACTACCAAAGACGTTAGCACTACTATAACTACCAAAGACGTTAGCACCACTATAACTACCAAAGACGTTAGCACCACTATAACTACCAAAGATGTTAGCACCACTATAACTACCAAAGATGTTAGCACCACAAATAACGACCAAAGATGTTAGCACCACTATAACTACCAAAGATGTTAGCACCACTATAACTACCAAAGATCTTAGCACCACTATAACTACCAAAAACGTTAGCACCACTATGACTACCAAAAAGGTTAGCACCACTATGACTATCAAAGACGTTAGCACTACTATGACTACCAAAGATGTTAGCACCACTATAACTACCAAAGATGTTAGCACCACTACAACTACCAAAGACTTTAGCACCACTATAACTACCAAAGATGTTAGCACCACTATAACTACCAAAGATGTTAGCACCACTATAACTACCAAAGATGTTAGCACCACTATAACTACCAAAGATGTTAGCACCACTATAACTACCAAAGATGTTAGCACCACTATAACTACCAAAGATGTTAGCACCACTATAACTACCAAAGATGTTAGCACCACTATGACTACCAAAGATGTTAGCACCACGATAACTACCAAAGACGTTAGCACCACTATAACTACCAAAGACGTTAGCACCACTATAACTACCAAAGATGTTAACATCACTATAACTACCAACGACGTTAACACCACTATAACAACCAAAGATGTTAACACCATTATAACTACCAAAGATGTTAGCACCACTATAACTACCAAAGATGTTAGCACCACTATAACTACCAAAGATGTTAGCACCACTATAACTACCAAAGACGTTAGCACCACTATAACTACCAAAGATGTTAGCACCACTATAACTACCAAAGATGTTAGCACCACTATAACTACCAAAGATGTTAGCACCACTATAACTACCAAAGATGTTAACACCACTATAACTACCAACGACGTTAACACCACTATAACAACCAAAGATGTTAACACCATTATAACTACCAAAGATGTAAGCACCACTATAACTACCAAAGATGTTAGCACCACTATAACTACCAAAGATGTTAGCACCACTATAACTACCAAAGACGTTAGCACGACTATAACTACCAAAGATGTTAGCACCACTATAACTACCAAAGATGTTAGCACCACTATAACTACCAAAGATGTTAGCACCACTATGACTACCAAAGACGTTAGCACCACTATGACTACCAAAGATATTAACACCACTATAACTACCAAAGATGTTAGCACCACTATAACTACCAAAGATGTTAGCACCACTATAACTACCAAAGATGTTAGCACCACTATGACTACCAAAGACATTAACACCACTACGACTACCAAAGATATTAACACCACTATAACTACCAAAGATGTTAGCACCACTATAACTACCAAAGATGTTAGCATCACTATAACTACCAAAGATGTTAGCACCACTATAACTACCAAAGATGTTAGCACCACTATAACTACCAAAGATGTTAGCACCACTATAACTACCAAAGATGTTAGCACCACTATGACTACCAAAGACGTTAGCACCACTATGACTACCAAAGATATTAACACCACTATAACTACCAAAGATGTTAGCACCACTATAACTACCAAAGATCTTAGCACCACTATAACCACCAAAGAAGTTAGCACCACTATAACTACCAAAGATGTTAGCACCACTATGACTACCAAAGACGTTAGCACCACTATGACTACGAAAGATATTAACACCACTATAACTACCAAAGACGTTAGCACCACTATAACTACCAAAGATGTTAGCACCACTATAACTACCAAAGATGTTAGCACCACTATAACTACCAAAGATGTTAGCACCACTATAACTACCAAAGATGTTAGCACCACTATGACTACCAAAGACGTTAGCACCACTATGACTACCAAAGATATTAACACCACTATAACTACCAAAGATGTTAGCACCACTATAACTACCAAAGACGATAAAACCATTATAACTACCAAAGACGTTAGCACCACTATAACTACCAAAGACGTTAGCACCACCATAACTACCAAAGACGTTAGCACCACCATAACTACCAAAGACGTTAACACCACTATAACTACCAAAGACGTTAACACCACTATAACTACCAAAGACGTTAACACCACTATAACTACCAAAGACGTTAGCACCACTATAACAACCAAAGACGTTAGCACCACTATAACAACTAAAGACGTTAGCACCACTATAACTACTAAAGACGTGAACACCACTATAACTACCAAAGACGTTAACACCACTATAACTACCAAAGATGTTAACACCACTATAACTACCAAAGACATTAACACCACTAGAACTACCAAAGACGTTTGCACCACTATAAATACCAAAGATGTTAACACCACTGTAACCACCAAAGACCTTAACACCACTAGAACTACGAAATACGTTAGCACCACAAGAACTACTAAAGACGTGAACACCACTATAACTACCAAAGAAGTTAACACCACTATAACTACCAAAGATGTTAGCACCACTATAACTACCAAAGATGTTAGCACCACTATAACTACCAAAGATGTTAGCACCACTATAACTACCAAAGATGTTAGCACCACTATAACTACCAAAGATGTTAGCACCACTATAACTACCAAAGATGTTAGCACCACTATAACTACCAAAGATGTTAACACCACTATAACTACCGAAGACGTTTGCACCACTATGACTACCAAAGACGTTAGCACCACTATGACTACGAAAGATATTAACACCACTATAACTACCAAAGACTTTAGCACCACTATAACTACCAAAGACGTTAGCACCACTATAACTACCAAAGACGTTAGCACCACTATAACTACCAAAGATGTTAGCACCACGATAACTACCAAAGATGTTAGCACCACGATAACTACCAAAGATGTTAGCACCACTATAACTACCAAAGATGTTAGCACCACTATAACTACCAAAGATGTTAGCACCACTATAACTACCAAAGATGTTAGCACCACTATGGCTACCAAAGACGTTAGCACCACTATGACTACCAAAGATATTAACACCACTATAACTACCAAAGATGATAGCACCACTATAACTACCAAAGACGTTAAAACCATTATAACTACCAAAGACGTTAGCACCACTATAACTACCAAAGACGTTAGCACCACCATAACTACCAAAGACGTTAGCACCACCATAACTACCAAAGACGTTAACACCACTATAACTACCAAAGACGTTAACACCACTATAACTACCAAAGACGTTAACACCACTATAACTACCAAAGACGTTAACACCACTATAACTACCAAAGACGTTAACACCACTATAACTACCAAAGACGTTAGCACCACTATAACTACCAAAGACGTTAGCACCACTATAACAACTAAAGACGTTAGCACCACTATAACTTCTAAAGACGTGAACACCACTATAACTACCAAAGACGTTAACACCACTATAACTACCAAAGATGTTAACACCACTATAACTACCAAAGACGTTTGCACCACTATAAATACCAAAGATGTTAACACCACTGTAACCACCAAAGACCTTAACACCACTAGAACTACGAAATACGTTAGCACCACTAGAACTACTAAAGACGTGAACACCACTATAACTACCAAAGACGTTAACACCACTATAACTATCAAAGATGTTAGCACCACTATAACTACCAAAGATGTTAGCACCACTATAACTACCAAAGATGTTAGCACCACTATAACAACCAAAGATGTTAGCACCACTATAACTACCAAAGATGTTAGCACCACTATAACTACCAAAGATGTTAGCACCACTATAACTACCAAAGACGTTAGCACCACTATAACTACCAAAGACGTTAGCACCACTATAACTACCAAAGACGTTAGCACCACTATAACTACCAAAGACGTTAGCACCACTATAACTACCAAAGATGTTAGCACCACTATAACTACCAAAGATGTTAACACCACTATAACTACCGAAGACGTTTGCACCACTATAAATACCAAAGATGTTAACACCACTATAACTACCAAAGATGTTAACACCACTATAACTACCAAAGATGTTAACACCACTATAACTACCAAAGATGTTAACACCACTATAACTACCAAAGATGTTAGCACCACTATAACTACCAAAGATGTTAGCACCACTATAACGACCAAAGACGTTAGCACCACTATAACTACCAAAGACGTTAGCACCACTATAACTACCAACGACGTTAGCACCACTATAACTACCAACGACGTTAGCACCACTATAACTACCAAAGACGTTAGCACCACTATAACTACCAAAGACGTTAACACCACTATAACTACCAACAACGTTAGCACCACTATAACTACCAAAGATGTTAGCACCACTATAACTACCAAAGATGTTAGCACCACTATAACTAGCAAAGACGTTAACACCACTATAACTACCAAAGATATTAGCACCACTATAACTACCAAAGATGTTAGCACCACTATAACTAGCAAAGACGTTAACACCACTATAACTACCAAAGATATTAGCACCACTATAACTACCAAAGATGTTAGCACCACTATGACTACCAATGATGTTAGCACCACTATAACTACCAAAGATGTTAGCACCACTATAACTACCAAAGATGTTAGCACCACTATAACTACCGAAGATATTAGCACCACTATAACTACCAAAGACATTAACACCACTATAACTACCAAAGACGTTAGCACCACTATAACTACCAAAGATGTTAGCACCACTATAACTACCAAAGACGTTAACACCACTATAACTACTAAAGACGTTAACACCACTATAACTACCAAAGACGTTAGCACCACTATAACTACCAAAGACGTTAGCACCACTATAACTACCAAAGATATTAACACCACTATAACTACCAAAGATATTAACACCACTATAACTACCAAAGATGTTAGCACCACTATAACTACCAAAGATGTTAGCACCACTATGACTACCAAAGACGTTAACACCACTATGACTACCAAAGATATTAACACCACTATAACTACCAAAGATGTTAGCACCACTATAACTACCAAAGATGTTAGCACCACTATAACTACCAAAGATGTTAGCACCACTATAACTACCAAAGATGTTAGCACCACTATAACTACCAAAGATGTTAGCACCACTATAACTACCAAAGACGTTGGCACCACTATGACTACCAAAGACGTTAGCACCACTATGACTCCCAAAGATATTAACACCACTATAACTACCAAAGATGTTAGCACCACTATAACTACCAAAGATCTTAGCACCACTATAACTACCAAAGATGTTAGCACCACTATAACTACCAAAGATATTAACACCACTATAACTACCAAAGACATTAGCACCACTATAACTACCAAAGATGTTAGCACCACTATAACTACCAAAGATGTTAGCACCACTATAACTCCCAAAGACGTTAACACCACTATAACTACCAAAGATATTAGCACCACTATAACTACCAAAGATGTTAGCACCACTATGACTACCAATGATGTTAGCACCACTATAACTACCAAAGATGTTAGCACCACTATAACTACCAAAGATGTTAGCACCACTATAACTACCAAAGATATTAACACCACTATAACTACCAAAGATGTTAGCACCACTATAACTACCAAAGATGTTAGCACCACTATAACTACCAAAGATGTTAGCACCACTATAACTACCAAAGATGTTAGCACCACTATAACTACCAAAGATATTAACACCACTATAACTACCAAATATGTTAGCACCACTATAACTACCAAATATGTTAGCACCACTATAACTAACAAAGATGTTAGCACCACTATAACTACCAAAGATGTTAGCACCACTATAACTACCAAAGATGTTAGCACCACTATAACTAGCAAAGACGTTAACACCACTATAACTACCAAAGATATTAGCACCACTATAACTACCAAAGATATTAGCACCACTATAACTACCAAAGATGTTAGCACCACTATGACTACCAATGATGTTAGCACCACTATAACTACCAAAGACGTTAGCACCACTATGACTACCAATGATGTTAGCACCACTATAACTACCAAAGATGTTAGCACCACTATAACTACCAAAGACGTTAGCACCACTATAACTCCCAAAGACGTTAGCACCACTATAACTACCAAAGACGTTAGCACCACTATAACTACCAAAGATGTTAGCACCACTATAACTACCAAAGATGTTAGCACCACTATGACTACCAAAGATGTTAGCACCACTATGACTACCAAAGATGTTAGCACCACTATGACTACCAAAGATGTTAGCACCACTATAACTACCAAAGATGTTAGCACCACTATAACTACCAAAGATGTTAGCACCACTATAACTACCAAAGATGTTAGCACCACTATAACTACCAAAGATGTTAGCACCACTATAACTACCAAAGACGTTAGCTCCACTATAACTACCAAAGACGTTAGCACCACTATAACTACCAAAGACGTTAGAACCACTATAACTACCAAAGATGTTAGCACCACTATAACTACCAAAGATGTTAACACCACTATAACTACCAAAGATGTTAGCACCACTATAAATACCAAAGATATTAACACCACTATGACTATCAAAGATGTTAGCACCACTATAACTACCAAAGATGTTAGCACCACTATAACTACCAAAGACGTTAGCACCACTATAACTACCAAAGACGTTAGCACCACTATAACTACCAAAGACGTTAGCACCACTATAACTACCAAAGATGTTAGCACCACTATAACTACCAAAGATGTTAGCACCACTATGACTACCAAAGATGTTAGCACCACTATGACTACCAAAGATGTTAGCACCACTATGACTATCAAAGATGTTAGCACCACTATAACTACCAAAGATGTTAGCACCACTATAACTACCAAAGACGTTAGCACCACTATAACTCCCAAAGACGTTAGCACCACTATAACTACCAAAGACGTTAGCACCACTATAACTACCAAAGATGTTAGCACCACTATAACTACCAAAGATGTTAGCACCACTATGACTACCAAAGATGTTAGCACCACTATGACTACCAAAGATGTTAGCACCACTATGACTACCAAAGATGTTAGCACCACTATGACTACCAAAGATGTTAGCACCACTATGACTATCAAAGATGTTAGCACCACTATAACTACCAAAGATGTTAGCACCACTATAACTACCAAAGACGTTAGCACCACTATAACTCCCAAAGACGTTAGCACCACTATAACTACCAAAGACGTTAGCACCACTATAACTACCAAAGACGTTAACACCACTATAACTACCAAAAACGTTAGCACCACTATAACTACCAAAGACGTTAGCACCACTATAACTACCAAAGACGTTAGCACCACTATAACTACCAACGACGTTAGCACCACTCTAACTACCAAAGACGTTAGCACCACTATAACTACCAAAGATGTTAGCACCACTATAACTACCAAAGACGTTAGCACCACTATAACTACCAAAGACGTTAACACCATTATAACTACCAACGACGTTAGCACCACTATAACTACCAAAGATGTTAGCACCACTATAACTACCAAAAATGTTAGCACCACTATAACTACCAAAGATGTTAGCACCACTATAACTACCAAAGATGTTAGCACCACTATAACTACCAAAGCCGTTAGCACCACTATAACTACCAACGACGTTAGCACCACTATAACTACCAACGACGTTAGCACCACTATAACTACCAAAGACGTTAACACCATTATAACTACCAAAGATGTTAGCACCACTATAACTACCAAAGACGTTAACACCACTATAACTACCAAAGACGTTAGCACCACTATAACTACCAAATATGTTAGCACCACTATAACTACTAAAGACGTTAACACCACTATAACTACCAAAGACGTTAGCACCACTATAACTACCAAAGACATTAACACCACTATAACTACTAAAGATGTTAGCACCACTATAACTACCAAAGACGTTAGCACCACTATAACTACCAAAGATATTAACACCACTATAACTACCAAAGATATTAACACCACTATAACTACCAAAGATGTTAGCACCACTATAACTACCAAAGATGTTAGCACCACTATGACTACCAAAGACGTTAACACCACTATTACTACCAAAGATATTAACACCACTATAACTACCAAAGATGTTAGCACCACTATAACTACCAAAGATGTTAACACCACTATAACTACCAAAGATGTTAGCACCACTATAACTACCAAAGATGTTAGCACCACTATAACTACCAAAGATGTTAGCACCACTATAACTACCAAAGATGTTAGCACCACTATAACTACCAAAGATGTTAGCACCACTATGACTACCAAAGACGTTAGCACCACTATGACTACCAAAGACGTTAGCACCACTATGACTACCAAAGATATTAACACCACTATAACTACCAAAGATGTTAGCACCACTATAACTACCAAAGATCTTAGCACCACTATAACTACCAAAGATGTTAGCACCACTATAACTACCAAAGATATTAACACCACTATAACTACCAAAGACATTAGCACCACTATAACTACCAAAGATGTTAGCACCTCTATAACTACCAAAGATGTTAGCACCACTATAACTAGCAAAGACGTTAACACCACTATAACTACCAAAGATATTAGCACCACTATAACTACCAAAGATGTTAGCACCACTATGACTACCAATGATGTTAGCACCACTATAACTACCAAAGATGTTAGCACCACTATAACTACCAAAGATGTTAGCACCACTATAACTACCAAAGATATTAACACCACTATAACTACCAAAGATGTTAGCACCACTATAACTACCAAATATGTTAGCACCACTATAACTACCAAAGATGTTAGCACCACTATAACTACCAAAGATGTTAGCACCACTATAACTACCAAAGATGTTAGCACCACTATGACTACCAAAGATCTTAGCACCACTATAACTACCAAAGATGTTAGCACCACTATAACTACCAAAGACGTTAGCACCACTATGACTACGAAAGATATTAACACCACTATAACTACCAAAGATGTTAGCACCACTATGACTACCAAAGACGTTAGCACCACTATAACTACCAAAGACGTTAGCACCACTATAACTACCAAAGACGTTAGCACCACTATGACTACCAAAGATGTTAGCACCACTATGACTATCAAAGATGTTAGCACCACTATAACTACCAAAGATGTTAGCACCACTATAACTACCAAAGACGTTAGCACCACTATAACTACCAAAGACGTTAGCACCACTATAACTACCAAAGACGTTAGCACCACTATAACTACCAAAGATGTTAGCACCACTATAACTACCAAAGATGTTAGCACCACTATGACTACCAAAGATGTTAGCACCACTATGACTACCAAAGATGTTAGCACCACTATAACTACCAAAGATGTTAGCACCACTATAACTACCAAAGATGTTAGCACCACTATAACTACCAAAGATGTTAGCACCACTATAACTACCAAAGATGTTAGCACCACTATAACTACCAAAGACGTTAGCACCACTATAACTACCAAAGACGTTAGCACCACTATAACTACCAAAGACGTTAGCACCACTATAACTACCAACGACGTTAGCACCACTATAACTACCAAAGACGTTAGCACCACTATAACTACCAAAGACGTTAGCACCACTATAACTACCAAAAACGTTAGCACCACTATAACTACCAAAGACGTTAGCACCACTATAACTACCAAAGACGTTAGCACCCCTATAACTACCAACGACGTTAGCACCACTCTAACTACCAAAGACGTTAGCACCACTATAACTACCAAAGATGTTAGCACCACTATAACTACCAAAGACGTTAGCACCACTATAACTACCAAAGACGTTAACACCACTATAACTACCAACGACGTTAGCACCACTATAACTACCAAAGATGTTAGCACCACTATAACTACCAAAAATGTTAGCACCACTATAACTACCAAAGATGTTAGCACCACTATAACTACCAAAGATGTTAGCACCACTATAACTACCAAAGCCGTTAGCACCACTATAACTACCAACGACGTTAGCACCACTATAACTACCAACGACGTTAGCACCACTATAACTACCAAAGACGTTAACACCATTATAACTACCAAAGATGTTAGCACCACTAGAACTACCAAAGATGTTAGCACCACTAGAACTACCAAAGATGTTAGCACCACTATAACTACCGAAGACGTTAGCACTACTATAACTACCGAAGACGTTAGCACCACTATAACTACCAAAGATGTTAGCACCACTATAACTACCAAAGGCGTTAGCACCACTATAACTACCAAAGACGTTAACACCACTATAACTACTAAAGACGTTAACACCACTATAACTACTAAAGACGTTAACACCACTATAACTACCAAAGGCGTTAGTACCACTATATCTACCAAAGACGTTAACACCACTATAACTACCAAAGACGTTAACACCACTATAACTACTAAAGATGTTAACTCCACTATAACTACCAAAGACGTTAGCACCACTATAACTACCAAAGACGTTAACACCACTATAACTACCGAAGATGTTAGCACCACTATAACTACCGAAGACGTTAGCACCACTATAACTACCAAAGATGTTAGCACCACTATAACTACCAAAAACGTTAGCACCACTATAACTACCAAAGACGTTAACACCACTATAACTACCAAAGACGTTAGCACCACTATAACTACCAAAGATGTTAGCACCACTATAACTACCAAAGATGTTTGCACCACTATAACTACCAAAGATGTTAGCACCACTATAACTACCAAAGATGTTAGCACCACTATAACTACCAAAGATGTTAGCACCACTATGACTACCAAAGACGTTAGCACCACTATGACTACCAAAGATATTAACACCACTATAACTACCAAAGATGTTAGCACCACTATAACTACCAAAGATGTTAGCACCACTATAACTACCAAAGATGTTAGCACCACTATAACTACCAAAGATGTTAGCACCACTATAACTACCAAAGATGTTATCACCACTATAACTACCAAAGATGTTAGCACCACTATGACTACCAAAGACGTTAGCACCACTATGACTACCAAAGATATTAGCACCACTATAACTACCAAAGATGTTAGCACCACTATAACTACCAAATATCTTAGCACCACTATAACTACCAAATATGTTAGCACCACTATAACTACCAAATATGTTAGTTCCACTATGACTACCAAAGACGTTAGCACCACTATGACTACGAAAGATATTAACACCACTATAACTACCAAAGATGTTAGCACCACTATGACTACCAAAGACGTTAGCACCACTATGACTACCAAAGACGTTAGCACCACTATGACTACCAAAGATATTAACACCACTATAACTACCAAAGATGTTAGCACCACTATAACTACCAAATATCTTAGCACCACTATAACTACCAAATATGTTAGCACCACTATAACTACCAAATATGTTAGTTCCACTATGACTACCAAAGACGTTAGCACCACTATGACTACGAAAGATATTAACACCACTATAACTACCAAAGATGTTAGCACCACTATGACTATCAAAGACGTTAGCACCACTATAACTACCAAAGACGTTAGCACCACTATAACTACCAAAGACGTTAGCACCACTATAACTACCAAAGATGTGAACACCACTATAACTACCAAAGACGTTAGCACCACTATGACCACCAAAGATGTTAGCACCACTATGACTATCAAAGATGTTAGCACCACTATAACTACCAAAGATGTTAGCACCACTATAACTACCAAAGATGTTAGCACCACTATAACTACCAAAGACGTTAGCACCACTATAACTACCAAAGATGTTAGCACCACTATAACTCCCAAAGATGTTAGCACCACTATAACTACCAAAGATGTTAGCACCACTATAACTACCAAAGAGTTTAGCACCACTATAACTATCAAAGATGTGAACACCACTATAACTACCAAAGATGTTAGCACCACTATGACTACCAAAGATGTTAGCACCACTATAACTACCAAAGATGTTAGCACCACTATAACTATCAAAGATGTGAACACCACTATAACTATCAAAGATGTTAGCACCACTAGAACTACCAAAGATGTTAGCACCACTATGACTACCAAAGATGTTAGCACCACTAGAACTACCAAAGATGTTAGCACCACTATGACTACCAAAGATGTTAGCACCACTATGACTACCAAAGATGTTAGCACCACTATAACTACCAAAGATGTTAGCACCACTATGACTACCAAAGATGTTAGCACCACTATAACTACCAAAGATGTTAGCACCACTATAACTACCAAAGATGTTAGCACCACTATAACTATCAAAGATGTTAGCACCACTATAACTACCAAAGATGTTAGCACCACTAGAACTACCAAAGATGTTAGCACCACTATGACTACCAAAGATGTTAGCACCACTAGAACTACGAAAGATGTTAGCACCACTATGACTACCAAAGATGTTAGCACCACTATGACTACCAAAGATGTTAGCACCACTATGACTATCAAAGATGTTAGCACCACTAGAACTACCAAAGATGTTAGCACCACTATGACTACCAAAGATGTTAGCACCACTATGACTATCAAAGACGTTAGCACCACTATAACTACCAAAGATGTTAGCACCACTATAACTACCAAAGATGTTAGCACCACTATAACTACCAAAGATGTTAGCACCACTATAACTACCAAAGATGTTAGCACCACTATAACTACCAAAGATGTTAGCACCACTATGACTACCAAAGATGTTAGCACCACTATGACTACCAAAGATGTTAGCACCACTATGACTACCAAAGATGTTAGCACCACTATGACTACCAAAGATGTTAGCACCACTATGACTATCAAAGATGTTAGCACCACTATGACTATCAAAGATGTTAGCACCACTATGACTATCAAAGATGTTAGCACCACTATAACTACCAAAGATGTTAGCACCACTATGACTATCAAAGATGTTAGCACCACTATAACTACCAAAGATATTAACACCACTATAACTACCAAAGATGTTAGCACCACTATGACTACCAAAGATGTTAGCACCACTAGAACTACGAAAGATGTTAGCACCACTAGAACTACGAAAGATGTTAGCACCACTATGACTACCAAAGATGTTAGCACCACTATAACTACCAAAGATGTTAGCACCACTATAACTACCAAAGATGTTAGCACCACTATGACTATCAAAGATGTTAGCACCACTATAACTACCAAAGATGTTAGCACCACTATAACTACCAAAGATGTTAGCACCACTATGACTACCAAAGATGTTAGCACCACTATAACTACCAAAGATGTTTGCACCACTATGACTACCAAAGATGTTAGCACCACTATGACTACCAAAGATGTTAGCACCACTATGACTACCAAAGATGTTAGCACCACTATGACTACCAAAGATGTTAGCACCACTATGACTACCAAAGATGTTAGCACCACTATGACTACCAAAGATGTTAGCACCACTATGACTACCAAAGATGTTAGCACCACTATGACTATCAAAGATGTTAGCACCACTATGACTACCAAAGATGTTAGTACCACTATGACTACCAAAGATGTTAGTACCACTATGACTACCAAAGATGTTAGCACCATAATGATTATCAGATATTTGCATCATAACAACTATCAAATATTAACAGCATAAGCAGTACCAAAGATATGTAATGATTAAAGATTATAATTTTATATTTAAATAAAGGAATTTCAGAACAAGTTACTTTCATCCTACCTTAAATATACTAAAATATAATAATACAATAGTAATCACACATTTATTTGTTTTTCACCCATTTAGCTCTTGTTTTGTCGAAATACCCTATTTTTGTATTATGAAAATACGAGGATAAAATTCTGGGGGATCAGGTTCTTATAGCTCCAAATATGACATAAGATACCTAACCATCTGCATCTCTCTGTAGCCATTTGACCAACTAGAAATAAGAGCCATATCCTTTAAGAAAAATGGTAGATTGGACAATGTAATCCCAAATACAGAAAATGATGGGATGTAGTCAAGGGATGGAATGTTGTTGATCCTAAGGCTGATCAGGGCTGACTTAAGGTTTAAATAATGTTCAGAGTTTAATTTTTGCTAAACCGAACTTTGAACTTTGTTAAACTGAACTTTAAACTTTGCTTATCATACTTCGTGGGTTGACAAAAATAGTTCCAGTGAACATCTGTGTGGGAGCAGTTTCATTGACCCAGTCCTGTCAGAAAATGATACTGATTTCTAGCATTGTGCCAATGCTAGAAAGCAATACAGTGGAGATAAATCATTTTATAAGTATCAGTTATCTATTTGTGAAGGGTGTGGTCTAGTTGTTAAGGAGTTAGAGTCATGATCATAAGATTGGGGGTTCAATTCCTGGACCAGGCAACATGTGTTGAGCAAAATACTTGCTGATGCTATCTGTGACCAGCAGATAGTATCAGCAATGGAAGGACCAATGGAAAAGTTTTCTTATTCTAATCTGATGATCAGATCCTTACCTTTCCTTTTTATTGTTTGAAAATTATTTAGTCTATTGATCTAGAGCAAATGTCAACTCTATCCTCCTCTCAGAAGAGTGACAAACTCTTGGTTAAACTTTAACATAATACCTAGAGCACAACACAAAAACTTGCTACATGATGTAACAGCAAGTATTTGCCACAAAAATCACGTAGCAGAACTTAATCTACTACACTGCTTAAAAAGCTCAATGTTGAAGAGAGAAAAATAGAAAAATATAACTTAAAAGCTAACAAATGAAGTAACTACAACATTTATTTTCAGATAAACATAGATGATTCACTGAAAAAGTAAATTACCTCGAACAAAAAAAAGAAAAGATAATATTACAAATAACAGAACCGAGAGGATTGGTGATATATCATAATACCTGTCCACATGTACAAGCACTGTGGCAAAATACATATGGTGAGAGACAAGGGGTTACAGTTTTGGCAATCGAACAGAGACAATATAGGGTTTGTGAGGACTCTTCAGTCTAGACAAGCATGAAACCTTTCTTGTGCTAGTATCATGTTAAAATGCATTCCAGTACACTGTAGTTTTATTGCTGGTGTCAAAATAAAATGGACCTTGTACACTCTCTAAAATGTTAGTGCTAGTTTCACAATAAAATACACTGAGGACTGTAAAGCACTGGTACCATGATAAAGTGCACCTAGTACACTTAGAAAAATTGTTGGAAGGATGGATAGACAAGTAGCTATGCATTAACAAAAAGCAAACATCTATATCATCATCATCATTTAATGATTTTTCCCTGCTAGCAAGGACAGGATGAGTTGTCACAAACCAAATCAGTAGTTAATCACAGCCACTGATCCCTCAGATGGGCTGGAGGGTGATCTGATCTCTCATGTTCCTGCACTCTACAATCATGGCAGCAACACTGGGAAGGTTGTCACGTCTTTGATACAATTGAAGGGTCTTCTCAACCCCTTGGCAAATTTTCAATAGCTGGATGCCTTTCTTATCACCAGCCTCTTTACAGAATGTCACCAACACGGTTGAACAAATACCTGTTCTGTTTAAAAATAATAAACTTGACAAAAGATCAAAATATATGTTTTCATATCTATTATGTTTTCACAGTGACTCTTATAATCTATATTCTGTAGTTAAATAGAGAAAGTAATCGTTTTCCATGTTTTTCCATGCTTGCATGAGTTGCATGAAGCTCAGAGATTATCTCATTTTTATTGGTGGAAAACAACTGAGAATACAAGACTTTTGAGTCAAGTAGAAAAATGTGCAATGAAGTGCCTTACTCAAGGATACAAAGCATCACTTGATCTGGAAATTGAACCCCTAACTTCATAATTGTGAGCTCAATGCCCTAACCACTAAGCCATATGTCTTAAAAAACTGTAATTATACCTACATTAGATATATCTTGCACTTTTTAACATATACCGTGTTGAGCATTAAATATTTATCATTTAACTAATTGTCTCCAACAAATGCACATTATTCAAATTATACTGGTCCCTGTTTGTGTTTGATTAAAGATTTGTTAAGAGTCCTCTGTAGGCAGAAGGATAAAGATAAAGATGCTTGTTTACTGATGAACAGTCAACTAGCAGTGAAACATGTAAAAGCAACCCTTTCTGTTTTTCTATATATGAAGAGTAACAAAATATATTCACATTTGTTTACATTTTACACCATCCATCAGCCATCTGTGTGTGCCTATCCATTTCTATCTCTTAACCCTTAATCTGTCCCTTCAACCAGCCACCCACACACCAATCCCTTCAATCTATCCATAAATCCTCCATCAGATGTAGACAGGAAGTATGTTAACACTAACATATCTATTCAAGGGCACAAAACCTGATGACAACTACTCACCACTTGTTGTACAGTTGCTGTGAAAGGCAGTCCTCGCATGCGTATGATCACCTGTCCACCTCTTGATAAGAAGGCCTGGGCTTCCAGATTGTTCCCTATAAACAATTGGCAAAGAAATGTGACTTGATAAATGTTTAAAATGTTAGAGAGAGAGGGAGGGAGAGAGAAAGAGAGAGAGAAAGAGGAAGAGAGAGAGAAAGAGGAAGAGGGAGAGAGAAAGAGAGAGAGAAAGAGGAAGAGAGAAAGAGGAAGAGAGGAAGAGGAAGAGGAAGAGGGAGAGAGGAAGAGGAAGAGGGAGAGAGGAAGAGAGGAAGAGAGAGGAAGAGGAAGATGGGGAGAGAGGGAGAGAAGGAGAGGGGGATAGAGAGGGAGAGGGGGATAGAGAGGAAGAGGGAGAGGGGAGAGAGAGAGAGGGGAGAGGAAGAGGAAGAGAGGGAGAGAGAGAGCGAGAGAGAGGAGGAGAGAGAGGAGGAGAGAGAGGAGAAGAGAGAAGGAGGAGGAGAAGAGGGGAGGAGGGAGAGGAGGAGAGAGGAAGAGAGAGAGGAGGAGAGAGGAAGAGAGAGAGGAGGAGAGAGGAATAAGAGAGAGGAAGAGTGTGGGAGGAGAGAGGAAGAAAGAGGAAGGGAGTGTGGGAGGAGAGAGGAAGAAAGAGGAAGGGAGTGTGGGAGGAGAGAGGAAGAAAGAGGAAGAGAGAGGAAGAAAGAGGAAGAGAGTGTGGGAGGAGAGAGGAAGAAAGAGGAAGAGAGTGTGGGAGGAGAGAGGAAGAGAATGTGAGAGGAAGAGAATGTGGCAGGAGAGAGAGCTAAAAAGAGGTGGAAAGAGTAAATGAATATTTAATATGTTTTGGGTCAAACATTCTATGAATAAAAGGATATCAATATAAACTTAGACTAAGACAATTTTTATTTAGTCCCAGATTAACTCATCAAGCAGACTTGTGATCTCAAAGAAAACATTAAATAATGTTTTATTTCCTCTTCTTAAAAAAAGGTATGGTATGATTTGGAGGAGATTTGGCTGCAATTTCTTGTAGGTCAATAGATCTGCTAAGTTGTGAGGAGAGCTCAAGTTCCATTAATGTGATGAGAGTAGAGTGAAGAAATTAATCATTTGCTCCTCTTGCCCTTCGTCTGTGAATAAGGAAGTGATAGAGAAAAGTAGTGTTATTTGTATGGTATAAATTTACTTGCTTAAAACCCATGTTATAACATCTGTTTAGCCATCTTCCTCATCTCTAAATAAAAGGCAAACAATCTAAAATATTAGATCCTTCACTCCTCACAAATATTGAATTTATCAAATTCTATGAACTTTCTTATTGACTAAGTAAAATAAAAAGTAATTGCATCTGGGTCAGTTTTGATGAGTATTCAGTTGTTCGATCAACCTGCTTATTCAATTAGTAAGTGGTTGAGTATTGTAAAGGTGCACGGCTTAGTGGTTAGAGTATGGGGCTTACAATCGTGAGGTTGTAAGTTTGATCTCGGACTGGGCTTTGCATTGTGTCCTTGAGTAAGACACTTTATTACATGTTGCTTCAGTTCACTTAGCTACAGAAACAAGTTGCGACGTCACTGGTGCCAAGCTGTATTGGCCTTTGTCTTTCCCTTGGACAACATCGGTGGTGTGGAGAGGGGAGACTGGTATGGTTGGGTGACTGCTTGTCTTCCACAAACAACCTTTCCCGGACTTGTACCTCGGCAGGGAACTTTCTAGGTGCAAAATCCCATGGTCATTTGTGACCGAAGAGCGTCTTTACTTTACTGGTTGAGTATTTCACATATGTGCACCCATAATGTAATCAACATGATAATATATGATAAGGCTTGACCACTGAATCAAAGGTATAATCGATCTGATGGGCTTCCACACAGTTTCTGTCTATTCAATTTAACTGAGGTTTGGGTCAATCTGAGATTATGGTAAATGACATGTCCAAGATAACTAATTATTGTAAACAGTTTCACCAATTTCCTTGGATTCCAGATTTTATCCTGATCCTTGTTGACTCATAACTTATGTTGGTATCATCAGATCAGGAGAAAGCAATTACATTGCGGAATAATCATTTTTACCCATTAAACACACATGATCATCATCATTGTTTAACATCCATCTTCCACATTAGCATACATTTTTATATTCACTTTACATTTATTTTCAGTGGTGTCAAAATATTCATCGTACTTCTGCAAATTGGTCACTGATACAATTCTACTGCAATGCAGTGGTGCCATGAACATCTTACAAAATAAATGAAATGTGAATATAACAGTTGTACTTTTTTAATGGCTGCAATGACTCTTCTACACTAATTGCTTCAGTTTCAACATACAGTCTCAGATCAAGTCACAGGACAAGTATAATTGTGGCTCAAGGAATCTTCCATGATGCATCTGCTTCAGTTTCAATACTGACCCTGATCAAGTTGCTTGCCATATAAATACAACCAAGGGGAGAGAGAGAGAGAGAAAACAGAGCACATAATCATCTTACCTCCAGCCACATTGATAAAATCCTTGCCAGAAGATTTATATACTTCGATATAGCGTTGGCCAATATGATGTTTGTGTCTCTTCATAGCAAGATCACGATGTTCTTCACTTTCAAACCAGATCAAAGCTTCTCCATTCCGCCGACCTTGTTGACTAAGACATAGTGCCACACCACCTCTATGTAAGGAAAAAAAATCTTTATTGGACTCAAAAGTTGGAGACAGTACAAATGTGGAATACGAATTACTGGTTGTTTTGGTGACTTAAAACAACAACAGATACAATACTATATCAAAGAAACTCTCCCCTACAGGTAAAACAAGAAACACCAAGGCCAATCAAAGCACTCCACAGATCTAAGATTACTATGATTACCAAAGGTCAATGTGATCTCCCACAAAAATGACAATTCCTAATACAAGGGAACATAGTTGGGGGCAGAAACAATTGATTCTACTGACCCTGGTATATTATATTATTTTATTAACTCTAGAAGGATACAGTGTGGACCACAGCACGATTTTAACTGTTATCCTTTAGGATACATGGTACATTTTTGAAACATCATCATTATTATTATTTAATACTCATTTTCTCTGCTAGCAAGGGATGGATGATTCACTACTGACTAAGTACATAATCAGAGCCACTATTGACCTCTCAGATGGGCTGGGAGCATCTTGGTTACATATGTTTGTACTTTCTACAGAGTGCATTTGATCATGGCTCTGCATAGGGAGGTTATCATGTCTTCGACACAACTGATGAGTCCTCTTGGCTCTCTGTTTAGCAAGATTTCTGCAGCTAGATGCCCTTCCTATCACCAACCACTTTATAGAGTGTACTCTGTTACAGTGCTTGCCAAAATTTTCTGTTGTAGTTAATCAGAAAAAATGATACTCGACTAATATTTTGATTTGTTTCTTTTGTAAATCATAATTATATAAACCTAGGTTAATAAATATTCCCCACCCCCATTAATAAATCTTTAAAGTGCTTTAGAAAATAAAACCTATTTGGGGAAAATTAAAATCAACAAACAATAAAATAAGGATTTCTAATTTAGGCACAAAGCCAACAATTTGTGGGGAAGAGGGAGAAGAGGTAAGTCGATTACTTTATCGACAATACATGACTAGCACTTTATCAACCCTGGTAGGATGGAAGGTAACCTTGGTGAGATTTCAACTCAGAACTTAAAGAGTTAAAAGACAAAGTATTTCTTATGTTCTACAATTCTGCCAATGTGCTACCCTTAAATAAAACAAAATAAGTGATGTATTATAGACACAATACACTGCCAGGAATTAAACCTCTGAAATTATGTAAAGCCTTATGTAAAGCCACCAATTAAAACAAGAAATGTAGCTCTTCTTACCTCATTATATTGAGTCCTTTAAAAAACCTAGCAATGTCTTGATCAGACGACTGCCATGGTAAACCTCGAGCTCGTACAACAGTATTATCATCAACACGTTCATTCTTACTGCTGCCAAGGAAGAACAACGGGAGAAACAAACAAAAAGGAGAAGCAATGATAAAAGGTAAACAATATGAAAGTATTTAATGGATATCACAGTGAAATATATCAGTTCATTTACACTTTGATGATCCAGCTGCTTTACCTGTCTTCATGTCTTTCTCCCATGCATTACCCTCATTCATCAGTTTCTCATTGTGACATTTTCATCTTGCCTTCTTTTCAATGAGAGTGAGTACAAATGCACCATTGTCATCTTGGACACACTTTTCTCCAACAACATCATTATTTTCCCCGACACACTGCCTTGCAATCCTGAGCACCTTATGTCTTTGATCCTCGTGTCACAAAACATGTATTAACTTTTTATTTTCTGCTTCCCATCTTGCAAAGTATAGTTGTTGCCAAGCCTCTCTCCTAGCTTCTTGGTAATGATCTCAGCTTCCCCCATTTTGCTATTCTTTCCATGTTGGTCTCAGTCTTAATTGTTTCATC
>CAXHJY010000551.1:130000-140000 GCA_964016885.1 Eledone cirrhosa | reverse complement strand
AACTGGTTCAGTTAAAGTAACTAAATAGTTTTATTGAGACCGAGTGCATTTTTCAATACCTTAGATATATACATTCATGTATATGTGTATCTGTACGCCCACACACTCAGACACGTATAAGCACAAACCCATGTATGTATGTATGTATGTATTTATGTATGTATGTATATATGCATATATATATATATATATATATATATATATATATATATATATATATATATATAAGTTGAAATAAAATGAAAACGAAATTTCATTTCTCACTCTTAGTACGGCACTTACTTAAATGTAAGTATGTGTGTATACGTACATACATATATGTATACAGACGTACAGTAGCATGCATATATATATATATATATATATATATATATATATATATATATATATATATACATACAGGTACACATACATATATGCACGTATCAGTTTAGCGGACGCTTATTATAACGCCGCTTTGTTCGTTTGTAAACAAACTGAACAGCCTGAATTTTTATGCCGTACGGTGTTAAGGCAACCACGTCACCTTTTTGTTCAACACTGACACAGAAACGATGTACTAGTTTCAAGCTTGTTAGCTATCATCAGCACCGTATACCCATCTGCCAGATAGTTGAACGTTCGAAAGTATATACTTTCCTTATGAAAATTAACTGCTGAGCAGCCTAATTTGCATATCGAGTGAGCTAAGTCGGTCAGGCATACCGAAAACGATAAGTTGAAATAAAATGAAAACGAAATCTCATTTCTCACTCTTAGTACGGCACTTACTTAAATGTAAGTATGTGTGTATACGTACATACATATATGTATACAGACGTACAGTAGCATGCATATATATATATATATATATATATATATATACATACAGGTACACATGCATATATGCACGTATCAGTTTAGCGGACGCTTATTATAACGCCGCTTTGTTCGTTTGTAAACAAAGTGAACAGCCTGAATTTTTATGCCCTACGGTGTTAAGGCAACCACGTCACCTTTTTGTTCAACACTGACACAGGAACGATGTACTAGTTTCAAGCTTGTTAGCTATCATCACCACCGTATACCCATCTGCCAGATAGTTGAACGTTCGAAAGTATATACTTTCCTTATGAAAATTAACGGCTGAGCAGCCTCATTTGCATATCGAGTGAGCTAAGTAGGTCAGGCATACCGAAAACGATAAATATATATATATATGTATATATATATATATAAATATATATATTTATATATATATATATATACATATATATATATATATATATATATATATATATATATATATATATATATATATATATATATATATATATATATATATATATATATATATATATATATATATGTACGTACATGCATACTTCGTACCATTTGAATAAAAAAAAGTATTAACAATATATCTTTCGACGGGAACTGAACCAGGTAAATTATTCTACAGACCGAGAAATAGATATTGTACTAAATATTATAATTCAGATAGAAAATCCCTTGTGTTTGAATTTGAATTAGGATTACGTATATAAACAGGCAGTGTTTGTTCGGGACTTACATCATTGTGAATAAGTTTCAACAGTCATTTGGAATTAACCAGTAACATAACCCAAATTTTCCATAGAAATTGTATTCGTTTGCATACCGCATATCTGTCAATATTAAAATATATTGATTCATGCAGCAATTTCAAATATTCGTGTATGTGTAAACATATACATATATATATATATATATATATATATATATATATATATATATATATATATATATATATATATATATATATATATATAGATACACACATATATATGTGTGTGTGTGCCTGTGTGTGGGGGATATTTGTATATATGTATATTTATGTAGACACACACACACACACACACATATATATATATATATATATATATATATATATATATAAAGAGAGAAAGAGAGAGAGAAAGAGACAATGAGAGAGACAAAAAGAAGTGAGAAGGGGAGATAAAATATTTCAAATTGCTACGTAAAGCAACTCCAACACGCACGCACACACATACGCAGACAAATATATATATATATAGTAATAATAATAGGTGTGAAGACTAAAATCCAAAGAGGGCTCGATAAGGATAAATATATATCAAATATATAAGAACCGTAGAGCAAATATTTATTAAAATAACAGATTAAAGTTTAATCAAAGAATCGCTGCTTTCACCCTTAACGGGATCTTCTGAAACTAAAAAAAAAACAATCTGTGAACGCAGAAGTAAATATGTTGAAAGGCGTTGCAACCAAAGGAAGACAGGAAGACGATATTTGGTTCGTGGAAACATTCCCTGGCAAAGTACGGAAAAAAACGAAAAATACGTCATTATTTGGAGCGGTGGATTGGCAATATCGGTAGAGAGTCGGACGCCATGCTTTGCAGCACAGTTACGTCCCTTTACGGACTGAGTTCAAATCCCGCCGAGGTTAACTTTGCCTTTCATCCTTACGGGGTCGATAAAATAACGTGCCAGTAATACACTTGGGTAATTGCTGGCCTTGTGTCAAAAGTAGAAACAATTATTTGGAGCGGTGCAAACAAGTACACGCAAAGACAAAACCACGTTTATGGTATTAAAGAAGTCGTAGACTAATATTCGATTAGGTGGTTCGTGGAGACTTTCTGGCAATGAACGGGAAAAACGAAGATAATACGTCATTATGTGGCCACTGAGAACAATTACACGCAAAGACAAAACCACGTTCATGGTATTACTGAAGTCGTAGACTAAAATTGAATATAGGAAACCGAATGAAGCTCAGCTTCAGAGATAAGAATAATGTAAATAAATTACAGAGGTAATTGAAATTAAATATTACATGCACGCATCCATATACGTACATACACATGCATAGGCGAAAACACCCGCCATGGGTCTTCAAATACAAGCACGTACACAAAAAAAACCACGCGCACATACATAACCCACGCAACGCCTGTACCCGCACACATACGAACGTATACACCAAATACACATAAAAATATATATATATATATAAATATATATATGTGTGTGTGTGTGTGTGCGTGTATACATATAATTATATAAACGTATATAAATATACACACATAAATACGTATATAACGCGCGCACACACATACCTACATGTAAATACACATATGTTCGCAGCCGTACGTCAACCAAAAACACAAAGTACACATATACACACACCCTACATACGTACAAACCCGCATACTCACACAGACGTAAAACTCATCTATACACATAACTATAAGCACATGTACGAGTATATATAATATAATATATACGCCTATAACATATACAAGCAAATAAACGTACGAGAAAGTATACGTACCTTCACAAAAGCTACAGGTAATATATACTTACCTATACAAATAAGTAAAGGTATAAACATAACAATACTTATCTACCACATTAAGACGTAAAATATCCGCATATAGTTCTACTATCCGTTAGGTATAATATGGGCTATAATAGAGGAAAATGTTTTAGTACAGGAAAATGTTTTGGAAGGATCACAAATCCAATTTCCCAAACAACCCCTCTATTCGGCTTATTAACCCTACTAAGTCCGATTTAGGTAGATTTAGTAAAATGATTTTAGATAGAATTATACCTGATATTAGAAGTTTGGCCCCTCTTGCAGTGTGGAACAATTCTTTCGCGATGATTGATTGGTTCAACGGCATATGCAACAAGGAACTTTGCCGTTTTATCCAATTCGACATCAACAATTACTACTCCTCCATCACTTTATCACTTCTCCTTAGAGCTATCAATTTCGCTAAAACACTCACAATGGTTAAGGATTTCGAAGTTGATGTCATCCTCAATGCCCGTAAGTCGGTGATTAATTTCGACGACTCTATTTGGATTAAAAAATCTAATAGTAGCCCATTCGACGTGAGTATGGGCGCCAGCGATTCTGCGGAGGTTACCGTTCTGATCGGCCTTTCCCTTCTTTTATCTATCAAGGAAGAATTCTCCAACGTGGGCGGTGGTTTGTACCGTGATGATAGTCTTTTGACCATGACAAAGTGCGGCCCACCTGCTTGCGACAGGTTCAGAAAAGAAATTACAGCCTTCTTTAAAGGCTTCAATCTCTCCATACAGGTTGGCGAAGCCAACATCTCGGTCGTTAATTACCTCGACGTTACCCCCAATTTGTCGAATGGCTTGCACTACCCGTAATGAAAGCCGAATGATACACCTTATTACATAAGTAAGCATTCTAACCACCCTGCCAGCATAACCAAGAATCTGGTAAGAAACGTTTCTTTAAGGCTTTCCCATCTATCTAGAAACGAGCATATTTTCACCGACCACTCCACATATTACAATGAAGCTCTTGCTCAGAGTGGATTTTTCGATAAGGTAGCATATACTGAGTATGAGAATGACCTGGGAAAAATAGATCCCGACGCATTATATGGTATAACCCACCATATAATATGGAGGTGGCCACAACATTAGCTAAGATCTTTCTCTCCCTTATTATGAAGGATTTCCCCCAGCACATAAATATAGTAAACTTTTTAATAGAAATACTATTAAAATTTCTTACTCTACGACTCCTAACCTTGCACATAACATCACAGCTTCAAATTTAGCTAATTTACCTAGCCGTAGGAACACGTGTAACCCTGTAGCTAGTCCTAACTGTAATTGTAGGAATCGGGTTGACTGCCCCCTATCCGGGAAATGCCTCTCTAGTAACATTGTCTACAAATGTAAGGTTGAAACACCCACGTCCCGTAGGGCCTACATAGGGTTAACCGCCAATAGATTCAAGCAGTGTCTTTACATGCATACCCATTCTTTTCTTAACACTTTAAGAAGGAATATGACGTCACTTTCAGCTTATATCTGGAGTCTAAAAGACAACCACACCCAATATAAGTTACACTGGGAGATCCTAGCTAGGGGTAGATCGTATAACGTAAATAAAAGACCATGTGAACTCTGCGCCGCTGAAAAACGCTGGAAATACTCTACGCCAAAGACCACATCTTAAACCAAAAATCTGAGGCATTTCGGCTTGTAAACATAAACTTTCCTGTATTGCAGCCCCACATTATCCCCTAACGGATAGCACGAACTATACGCGGATATTTTACGTCTTGATGTGGTAGAAAAGTATTGTTATGTTTATACCTTTACTTATTTGTATAGGTAAGTATATATTACCTGTATGCAAGAGAACGTATCAACGAACCACCTAATAGAATATTAATCTACGACTTCATTTATACCATAAACGTGGTTTTGTCTTTGCGTGTAATTGTTTTCACCGCTCCAAATAATCACGTATTCTTCGTTTTGTTCCGTTCTTTCCCAGGGAACGTTTCCACGAACCAAAGTATCGTCTTCCTGTCTTTCTTCGGTTGCATCGTTTTTCGAAATATTTACTTCTGCGTTCACAGATTGTTTATTTTTAGTTTCAGAAGATTCCGTTAAGGGTGAAAGCAGCAACTCTTTGCTTAAACTTTAATCTGTTATTTTAATAAATAAATAAATATATATATATATATATATATATATATATATATATATATATATATATATATATATATAGATATATAGATATATAGATATAGATATAGATATATATTGTACTCGCCTTTCTCTGATAATGTTTAATTTTCTGAAGAAGTACAAGGTTTTTTTCTAGCATGAACTAAAGTAAATATTTACATTGTTCATTTTCCTATATTATGATTATTTTCATTAATATTATATTATTATTGTTAGTATGTCAGACAGTGAAGGCTTGTTTTTTTTAGCTCCGCAAAATGGTAAATTTTCAGGGGTTTTTTTTTTCATTTCTATCAATTGTTATAACTTTTTAAAAGGTTATAAGACTTCCGTCTTTGCCCTGTGATGGGGAGACGTTATAATATTTGAGCCTTTTGGTCCAAATATTTGAACATTATATATTTTTCTCTTTAAAAAAAATGGACGTTATCTTGCCGTCTCAGGATAGTGACTTGAAAGTTATGAGGAGAGTCACAAGCATAATTATGAGCACACAAAAATAAATTACAAACACAACATGAAAAAATGAAACTAGCAACACCACCACTAACAAGATGATCAACGGTATCACCAAGAGGAACGACGAAACAGGTGAAGAGAGCAACGGCCACAACAGTTCCAACAGTTCCAACAGCACTAAGAGCAAGTAAAAACAACTGCAATAGCGACAACAGCAACTCATGCGATACATCATAGAGAGGGTAGGGTGTAAACCTGGCTTCGTTGGGGCTCTGATCAATTTATATCAATCGAAAGCTTTCGATAGGGTGGAATGTCGACACCTGGAGGCTGTCCTCAAGATAGCTGGCTCCGGTCCCGTCTTCAGGGGCTGGATCGCTGCAATGCACAGCAGCATCTGCTCCGTGATCAAAGTTAATGGCCACCTTCCGGAACCATTTCAGATTCGGTCCGTCAAGGGTGCCCTCTCTCCTCTCTTTTGTACGTATTGACTCTCGAGCTGTTGCAGGGCATTCCCCTCGGACCTGGACGCGGAAGGCTGTGTCGGCATATACGGACGACATCACCGTGATGGAGTCGAATACCTCGGAAATCCAGGTGGTCGGCAACTTCTTGTAGGAACTTGGAAAGTTGACGGGAGCGAAACTTAACCCGGAAAATTCAGTGAGCTTGCAACTCGGCACATAGAGAGGCAATTCCATGCAGTTCAACAGCATCGTGGGGCACTGAACGGACGGATCAGTAAAGTGACTGGGGTTTTGGTTGGGACATGGTCCGGGTAGCCACTCTCACCCTGAAATGTTCTGAGAGGAAGCTGAATATCATATAGGTTTCGATTTCCGTGACTATTTAATCTAAAAGGTCGAGCGCAGGTTGCGAACGCGTACATCGCGTCCGTCATCTACTGAGGCTTAACCGTCGTGCCTTGCACCCGTTCGCACCTTACAAAATTAGAGCGGCTCCTCTTCAACTGTTTGTGGTGGAGATAGGTTCCTTTAGTGAGGCGGTCCATCTGCTGCCATCACCCACTATGCAGAGGGCTGGGCATGCCATGGCTAATAATGCACAAATATGCTCTTAGTCTGCGGTATCTCCAGATATTCTGCCTAAGCGGTGAACATATGCGAATGCCGTTTGTGAGACGGGCCTTTCCGCAGCTCGTCTCTGTGACTGAGCTACAGTCCTGAGTCAAGAAGAGACCGAGACTGGGCACCTGGCTCTCATTGCCTCTACCAGGGGAGCAATGCGGTCAGTGGGACTTCCACTCTTGAGTTTTATAGAGGATTAATGGTGAGTAAGTGCAATAAGGCACTCGGAGAGGCTCTGGGCGTCGATGAAGTCGAACTGATCAGTCTGTTCAGGAGGACTTTCGAGCCTGCGACGATGGATAACTTCCAGAAAACCCTCGCTTTGCAATGCTACCGGTTCGTGACCAACTCTACAGGCACGGAAGTGCAGTCAACGGACCTGCGGGAGATGCGCACAGAGCGACGAAACCGTTCTGCACGCACTCGTCCAGTGTCTGTGCATAACGGTATTGTGCAGTTATGTCAAACAGCTGTTGTCGCATGTAGAACGGATCCGGCTATCGGCCGAGTCCATAGTGAAGAGCGACCCTCCGCCTTCTTTTAACCGGGAAGGGAAGGCATTTTTTTGTGCCTGGTGGCCGCAGCGAAAGAGGTTGTATGGAGGACCAGATTGAAAGATCTGAACATTGACACTTTTCACTTCGGCCAATCCCTCATCAACTTTTTCACGTGGAAAAAAGGTGATGGTGGAGAGACAAGTGCTGTCCGCCAGTTCATTTTATTTAAGGTGGGTGAATGTGGTGAGAATGGCCCGTGTGAATGGGCTTATCTCAGCATGCGTGTGTAAGCTGGTTAATTTGAGCAAAAGAGGTGTGCTCTTCCCGGTGCACTCGAAGCGTCGGGTCGTTCAGGATTGGTGGGGTACCTTAGTCGACTCTGGGTCGTTATCTGCCCCTATTGGGGAATTTTCGTAGTTGTATTTTTATTGTTATTTTGTTATTGTTATTTATATTGTTTACACGTATTTATGTAAAAGCCCCACTGTCCCTGTCTTGTACGTTTAGCAAGCCCCCTAGCGAAGATTTCTTGGCAGATTCCTTCAGAAGTGTCTTTTGTCCTATTAAGACATGTTTTGCTGGGTAAACATTTGGCAGAGAAAAAAGTGAGAGAGAACCACGGAGAGATAGAGAATGAAAGAGAGAGAGAGGGGAGGGGGGGCTAGAGAGAGACAGAGAGAGGGGGGGCTAGAGAGAGACAGAGAGAGAGAGACAGAAAGAGGGAGACAGAGAGAGAGAGAGAATGAGAGAGTGAAGAAGAGAAAGATAGTGGGTGTGGAGAAGGGAATAATCGACTCCAGTAAGTGTCTGGTACGTAATTTATCAACCCCGACGAATAAATGATAAAGTTGACTTTGGCTTCATTTGAAATCAGAAGACAGGGATTTGAAACACATATAGCAAGACATTCTTGACATTCTTGTAAGTCTGCTAATTTACAGTCCTTGATACTCTACGAACTAGTGCGGCAACCGCCACGTTTACTTCATCGATATTCTATAAATCGCAGGGAAAGCCCGCTGAAATCACATCCTGGCCTTATAGTAAAGTTGGGCACAAATAAATGTTCTTAGATGAATAAAATTTAAATTATAGTGAGTTGATTTGCTTTGATAAGACCGTGTAACAAAAAAAAATGTTCTCTGTTCCTGGCTTGTAATCACTTTTTTGTGTTGCTTAGGTCCCAAATAAATAAAAAAGTGCTATTAAACAGTTAAAAGTTTGGGTTTGTAAAAATTCTAAGCTATTCACTAGAATTATTTGTATGCTGGATTTTACGTTGTATGTAAGTTTAATTTGCTTATGTTAAATGATTTTTTTTTTATATATCTTTCAGATTAAATTAAAATTATAAAATAAAGAGTAATACCTAAAGAAAATTATAAAAGTGCAATAAAGTATAAAATTGTTAAAAAGAGGATTAAAGAGATTTATTGATACTGGATTTTCGCACCCTGAATAAAGGGTAAGTTGTGTTTTAAGCATTCGCCTCCAGGATGAAGCAGTGGAACTTGGTCAAGGAGGAAGTGCAGGTGACAAGTCAGAGAAGTCGACACGAACCTTTCTCAGGCTTTTACACTCTTAGGGATGGCCTCTGCTTCTGCCATGTCGTGCCTGGACTGTTTGACGTTATTGGGGTGCCGTTTGCGCCCAAGGAGTGGCGGCTATTTATAGACAGCTCCACCAGAAGTTTGAAGGCTGTCCTCTTACACAATGGAAACAAGTTCCCGACACTGCCCCTAGCTCATTCAGTCTGTCTGAAGGAAGATTACTACAGTGTGAAAGTCCTCTTGGAAGCTCTGCAATACAACCAGTACAATTGGGAAATCATTGGAGACTTCAAGATGGTGGCTTTGCTGCTGGACTCCAAGAAGGCTTTATCAAATTCCAATCCTTCTTCTGCCTTTGGGACAGCAGAGCCACTTCTGAACTCTAGAAAAGAAAGAACTGGGAGCAGCGAACAGAATATGTAGTTGGGACCCGGAACGTCATGTGGGAGCCACTGGTTGATCCCAGGATTGTTCTCATGCCGCCACTGCACATTAAGTTGAGGTTGATGAAGCAGTTTGTGAAGGCTCTCAACCAAGAATCAGCCTCTTTTAAGTACCTTCTTGAGTTCTTCCCCAAGTTATCTGAGGCCAAAATCAAAGGTGGAATTTTTGTTCGACCTCAGATAAAGAAGGTGTTTGAGTCAACCGAGTTCTCCAATAAGCTCAATAGGATTGAGAGAACAGCATAAATAATAGTGTGTTTTTTATAATAATGGGATATAACATACCATGAAATGACACTTAGAACCGGGGAACAAAAAAATATGTTACATGGTGTAATTGAAGGACGAGACGTTTCGGACCGTTGTTTTTCTTCAAGAAGATAGCGTATGCAAGCTACTTCCGCAGTCGTAGAAATATGG
>CAXHJY010000551.1:100000-120000 GCA_964016885.1 Eledone cirrhosa | reverse complement strand
CTGGCAATTCTGCCGAATACACTGCCAAGGATGAACCTTTTTCCCTCGGCGTCAGATATCCCGTTCGATTTCCGGCGATCCCAATTCCCGGTGAGACTATGTTTTGTCATGCCCATTAAGTCACAAGGGCAAACATTGTCGATGGCGGGCATCCATTTGGGGGGAGCCATGTTTCTTCCATGGCCAACTTTATGTTGCCTGTTCTCGCGTAGGGAGCAGGAATGGACTTTTTGCTTACACTCCTCAAGGGATGACACACAATATCGTCTACAAAGAGGTGCTATAGATTTTGGTGCAGGTGCTGGAGGTGTTGGAGCTATGCCGTCTCGAAAACTATTTCCTGGTAGGGTCAGATCTGACACCCAGCGGCATCAGGGCCACTATCTTGCAACTGTGGTCTACTAAATTCGCTATTGGAAGATTATTAACCCATCATTTATTGTCCAAAATGCTAATTGGTTCGTAACTTTTAATAACCGGTTCAACTGCTTTATGCACTTAATTGATAAGCTTATTCGCTTTCAAGCCACGTTTACCTGTATGTAACTTTTCATAGCAGATGAACAAACCCGAGCAATGCCGGGCTAAACTGCTAGTATATAATAAAACATATTTTGATCATGTGAATGTCTTTATTTATTAATATTCTGAATAATAAATATGTATATATATATATATATATACATATGCATACATATGCATTTATATGTATATATATATATATATATATATATATATATATATATATATATATATATATATATATATATATAACGTCTGTGTATAATACAAATATATGTGTATGTAATCAAATATATATATATGTGTGTGTGTGTGAATTCAAAATAAAGGTAAGTTATTGAAAGAGGAATAGTGTTAAAAAATTCAGAAATAAAATTCTTTAAAATGTTTTAAATCAATAATGGTAAAGTTTACTGTATAAAGATTTAAAGATTATACTATTAAACTTTAGAATCTTCCGCAGTCCCATCGGTTCTTGAGACACATAGTAACAGATTTCATTCTAAGGAACTGATTTAATATTATAGGCATTTAGATTTTAACAGTTTAAAATTTAAACTTTATTCAACAAACTGTGTCAGTTCTGCATGAGGTGTATTAATCTGTATAGAGAAACACATTCCGAATACAGTGAGCAGGATCAACACATCATTCAACTTAGACAATTTTCACAAATTCAACACCGAAACTACCTTTAGGAGTGATCTGATAATGCGAAACAGGTGAGGCAAAACATATCTATAGGTGGTCTGGTGGTAGTGCAGGATTTACCATTGTGATTAGGTGTGCTTAACAGAGGGCTCCGTTGGGCCAGTGTGGCCCATCTTCCTGCCCCCCAAAATGTTTACGATGAACTTTTCAAATGTTTGGGGCCTCATAACTTAACTAGCAGAGGGGCCTCATTTGTCCTAAATCTGGCACTGTGAGGTGGGTCCAATTCTTTTGGGAAAATATAAAGCAGAGCAGTGGATATAGACCTCATCAGCGAAACATATTCACATGGAATTTATTAAACGAGGACGGCCAAAAAGATATAGTAAAACTGAAAAGGAACAATGCACTGATTATGTGTGTAAACAGATGATGTCCTCGAAAATACCTAAAGGCCGCGTCGTGGATAAAATATCCACACACAGGGACAGACACATAGATACATACACACATGTATATATGTATATATGTATATATGTATATATGTACATATATGTGAATATGTATATATGCACATGTATATAAATATAAATATATATATATATATATATATATATATATATATATATATATATATATATATATATATAACGAAGGAAGTGTGGTAAGGAACCAGGTGGACCATAACGCACCAGAATACACGATACTTAGTGTAGTAGAGTGGGTAATAGGAAAATAGTCAGGACCCCGACGGTTGAGCTCCGGCCGTTTCGACAGCTAGGTCTGAACTCATGTTCAGCTGTCGGGGTCCTGACTCTTTTCCTATATACATATATATATGTGTCGGGGGGGGGGGGGGGCGTGTGTGTGTTTTCTTTGGGTATGTAACAACACCGACACATGTCTGCTCGCATATTTGACGAGATATCTGAAAAGGGTCGGGCTCCGTCAGTGTCATTGTACCCTGATCTGATCGATATCGAAACAATTGTTATATGTCAATAAAGTTTGTATATATGCTCCAACACTGACTTCGATTTTACTTAATCTCTTTCTCTTCCTCTCTCTGAATATATATATGTGTATGTGTGTATATATATATATATATATATATATATATATATATATATAGTAAGAAAAATAAATGTGAACGCTAAAATCCAAAGAGGGCTCGATAAGGATAAATATAAATCAAATATATAAGAATCCTAGAGCAAACATTTATTAAAATTAAAATAACAGATTAAATTTTCAGAAGATCCCATTAAGGGTGAAATCAAAGAATCGTTGATTTCACCCTTAATGGGATCTTCTGAAAATGTAATCTGTTATTTTAATTTATATATACATATGTACATATCCATATATTTCATATAGGTATATGTATATATATATATATATATATATATATATTTATATATATATATACATATACCTATATGAAATATATGGATATGTACACACCCGCATATATATACGAGTGTGTGTGTGTGTATGTATGTGTGTAAGATATATATATATAAGATAGGAAAAAGACATTGAACAACAGAAGAGAGAGGTGGAAGGTATGGTTTAACAGAGAAAGGGAGAATGGAAAGGTGTGAGTTATATCGGGAGGGGGAGAGTGATAGAAGATCTTATGTTTGCGAAACCAGGCGAGCAGATTAGCTTTTGTGACTGTTATTCCTGGGGGCAGTGTGAGAAGAGTTGGTCATAGAGAGAAAGACAGACAGGAGAGAGTGAGAGAAGAAGAGAGAGGCACACACATATACAAAAGATAGAGGGAAAATGCTTTGATAGCAACTAATGAGGTTGGCTGAAACGTGATATTCATTGCATGGCGACATATTACCAAACTCACTTGATGCATTTATATAACATGAGACAATGAATAAGGACGTGTTTTTACGCTACTCTCAGAACATCTTCAACAACAACAACTATAGCAATAAACACTACTACTGCAACAACAACAATAACATCTAGCATTAGAAGGAGCCTATATTTGTCACTAAATTCGCGACAAATAACGGACATATTTCCTAAAATCGCATATTACCATCTCCAACGATTAAAGAAGGCATTAGAAAGTGTATTCAGAGGTAGCCCTCAAGGGTTACGTGGAATTCCATTATTCATAAATCTGATCAGTCAACTCTGACCTGGGGTTATGCAACATCAATAACAACTACAACAGTAAAATTTGCACTAGTAAAATCATAGGCATAAACAAGAACAAAAATACAAGAAAATAAAAAGACGTGTAATAACGACCACAATAGTTATAAAACAATGAAGACTATATAAATGAGACAAACGACAACATCGTAATTATGGCTAATCTACCATAACAGCAGCAGCAATGATAATAAGAATAACAATCTAAAAAATAGTGGCAATTATAATAACGATATCCTTTGCAATAACGTCATTTTCTCAGTGATATCCTAGCTTTTGTTAGATATGACTTTATATAGTAACGTCTTCCCTGTGATATTTTCATCTTTGGTGGATATGACTTTGTAATAGCAACGTCTTCTGTGTGATATTTCCGTCTTTGGTGGATATTATGTTGCAATAACAATATATTATCTGCGGTATTTTCGTCTTTACTGGACACGACTTTACAATAGATCGGCACTGCTTCTTGTTGTGTGGTTCTACATCACCTGTCGGACTTTACATCACTGGCAATATATGTAAGTAGCATATTATATTTGAGCCAATTAGATAATAAAAGATTGCATATGTCTGCATCTCTCTGTCCCTCTCTCTCTCTCTCTCTCTCTCTCTCTCTCTCTCTCTCTCTCTCTCTCTCTCTCTCTATATATATATATATATATATATATATATATATATATATATATATATATGCATATATATATATGTGTGTATATATATATATGTGTGTATATATATATGTATATATATATATATGTATATATATATATTCTATATATATATATATATATATATGCATATATATATATATATGTGTGTATATATATATATGTGTGTATATATATATGTATATATATATATATGTATATATATATATTATATATATATATATATATATATATTATATAATTATATATATACGTATATGTATTTAGATATCTATTTCTCTTTTTCTCTTTATCTCTCTTTTCCTCTCTCTCTCTCTATATATATATACATATGTGTTTGTATGTCTGTATGTGCGTGTGTGTGTATGTGTGTGCTTGCGCGTGTATTTATATATATATCACATATAGGTATAAGCACTTGTGTGTGTTCGTGTGTGTGCGGATGTGTTTCTGTAAAGGTCAGCGTGAACTAATTTTTTAAGAACGATATTATTTAGACATTGCGTTCCATTTCATCTCAATAAAAGTTCTGTCTTGTAAATTATGATATTGTCAATAACAGCTCATATATTTGTTCTGCTTGTAATACATTCTCCTGTTCTATTTCACTGTCCTGCTTTTTATCTGATTTCTCCATAATATTCTTCAAAATGTGTATGTATGTATGTTATCTCTTTCTCTTAATTTCGAGTATATTTTTTTGACCGGCCACCTTCCTGGTGGCAAGGTTGTAAAAGAAAAGAAATTGTCATCCCTTGAATCGCAAGAATGTTTTTCAAATTTTGAAGGTGCCAGCTATCGCAGCCATTTGTAGACTATGAATTAGGGAACCGCGCTCTTTGTCCGCAAATCCAAGTTCAGTCATACTTTGGTCCAAACGGGTTGGTATATAACCCGTAGCTCCAATAATGATGGGTATGAAGCTAAAGGTGTATCTTGGATACTGGATTTGTAAACTCCTCATCAATGGTCCGTAGATGTTATCCTTCTCCTGTATTTTTCTGACAACGTTTACATCAAGTGGGCAGCTGATCTCCACAACATAACACGTTTTCAATGGGTGGTCCCAAACAACAATATCAGGCCGGTTGTGCTTTAATTTGGTGGCAGTTTTTATTTTCAGGTTCCACCAGTATTCCTTAGTGCCATCTGTCTCAATGTATTCTTCCTCGTTTGTTGTTAATTTTGTTTTCCGAAGTGCGTTCCAGATGGTTCTAGCTATCCCATCGTGTCTCGTGGGGAGGTAGTAGCGAGATGACATTCTTTCGCAGCTGGCAACAATGTGGCTTACATCCTTGATCTTTGTTTTTCATAGCCTACATTTATTGTCAGCTGATGGCCCTCCCCTTTTGTGCAGCAGATATTTGGTAGGGAGTTCTTGTTCCTGTATTGCATAGAGTTATCCCTCAAGGTGTGATGTCATAAACTTGTCGGAACTCCATGCCAGGCTTTTTGAGTGGTTTAACCTCTCTATGGTCTGTGTTTTACGTCTCAAGTATCCATGCAGAACTTTTTCTGTAAATTTGTCCATTTTTTCATCTTGTTTGAACATTGAATAGGATCTTCCGATTTCTCTGGGTGAGAGATTTATATATATGTATGTATGTATGTATGTATGTATGTATGTATGTATGTATGTATGTATGTATGTATGTATGCATGTATGTATGTATGTATGCATGTATGTATGCAGGTATCCAATGATGTCGACTTGTTCTTCTTTTTGGTAAATATCATCTTGGTTAAGAGAGTGGGACTGGCTTTGTGCAGTGCCTGTGCTCACTATAAAAGCTTCACGGCACAGGCATTGCTTTATATCTGGAGATCTCTCTGCACTTGTCGTCGCATGGTACCATGAGCCCAGCACTATGTGTCAATAATTGTCACAAGTGTAGTGTTTGTACCAGAGTTTTCAAGTCGCTGGCTGGACTAAAAAGTCACACTCGTTCAGCGCATTCGTAGGAGTTCTCCTATATGGATATAAAGTAGTGGCCGTACTCGAAAACGAGTTGGCAGCCGCCATGCATGTATGTATGTATGTATGTATGTATGTATGTATGTTTGTATGTATGTATGTATGTATCTATGTATGTTTCTATGTATGTATGCATGTATGTATGTATGTATGTATGTATCTATGTATGCATGTATGTATGTATGTATGTATGTATCTATGTATGTTTCTATGTATGTATGTATGAGTATCTCCATGTTTAGTTGTATGGACGTCTAGGAACATTTTAAGCTTGGTGGAGCTCATCCCTTTTCCAGGTGTGTACGCCACCGATTTCTTTCAGAGAAGAAGAGAAAGTGATAGTGAGGAAGTGAGAAATAGTTATAGAGGGCGAATCGACTCCAGTATTGCACTAGTATTTGTTTTATCAGCCCTCAAAAGACTGATAGGCAAAGTTTACATTCGTAGGATTTGAAATCAGAGCGAAGAGAGCCGGGCCGAATGCCGCAAAATATTCCACTCGCCGGTTCATAGTATAAACAGGAGTATATATACATGTGTATTTTGAATGGTTCATATGTATCGATGAATGTATGGATATTTTATTTGTAAGGTAAATTTCTTTTATTCGAATAACCAACAGAATGTTTATCATTGAGAGAAATGTCTGTTTTGGTTTATAATGTAAATATTCGCTCACTACAGGAATCAGTTGTTTGTAATTTGCTAACAGTGTTCTGCTATCTCCTGATCTATTATGTTTAACTGTCACCCAGACTATATATTAGTTAATCGACACCATATACTAATGAGTTTTACCACGCAAACAGTGTACTGAGTATACAGTCAAATATATTTCGTCATTTTGCAGTGTTGATGTCACATTTTGTCATCTAATGTAGTGAAATTATCTCTTAACACCATCAACCTTTTAGCTAGTTGCATACAACAAATCCTCAAATTCATCTGACGTACTCACGTCTCCTACAGTCTTCACCGATTCTTTGTCTCCACTTCCAGTTCCTGTATTAATTAATAATTATCCATTTAGCCATCGGTCCTAAACACCAGGTGGAGTTGTAAGGGTATCGTCGTAATCTAGTTGAGCATTTAAACCTGGCGTAACTAACTTTCGCCGGGTTTGAACATTTCCTGGGAAACAGAAAAAAAAAAGAGATAGAAAGTGAGTGCAAGTGAGAAAGGTGGAGAAATAGAAGAATCGAACCTAGTACTGAACTGGTATTATATTATTTCAACCTCTAAATGATGAAAAGAAAAGCTGACCTCGATGAGATTTGAACTCAGTGCAGAGAGCAGCAGCTAATATCTCAACACGCTCTATTCGGCACAAAAGAGGTGCGGAGAACACTTCATCGCAGACGTCATTATCAACATTTTTACATCTTAAGAGATACTTTATCAACTATTATTTACAGTGGATTGGCAGTATCGGTTGAGAGTCGGACGCCATGCTTTGCAGCATAGAGTAACGGCCTTTATAATCTGAGTTCAAATCCCGCCGAGGTTAACTTTGCCTTTCATCCTTACGGGGTCGATAAAATAAAGTACCAGTCACGCACTGGGGTCGATTTAATCGACTGTCCAGAAATTGCTGGCCTTGTGCCTATATAAGAAACCATTATTTATAGTAATCCATTTTTATTATGGTTACTTTCATTCGGAGGTACAAATTTCAAACTTCAAGTTTTCTTAATGCTTCTTATGTCAACCGCTTGTTTACACACACACACACTCACACACACACACATACACTCATACACACGCACAAACACACACATACACTCACACACACACGCGCACATACACACACAAAACACACATACACACACACACATATATATATATATTTAGAGAGAGAGAGATACATATATATATATATATATATAATATATATATGGGGGGGATTGTCTCTGTGTGTGTATGTGTGTGTGTGTGCGCGCGCGCATGTGCGTGTGTGTTATATTTCTGAGTAGGAAGTGGTAGTGATTCTAAAGGCAATAAATTAAGTACCAGTTAAGTCTGAGGTTCTCAAATTACTGAATTTGGCAATATTAGAGATCATTTTAAGTTGAGCATTTCGGCGGACATGCAGATAGGGCATAAACAGACCATTCGTTGGACAGCCGGAACTGTTAAATTGATAGGGGTCTCCAAGTGGACGAAAACTGGGATGAGTTGACGAGAAATCTGGTGACTGGAATGTCATCAAGCTTTCACAGCCCTCTGACAATCAGGAATTCGGTCGTTGGAAACTCCTACTTGACGTTCAATAAAGGCTTAGTCATTGGTAAAAGCAACGACGTTCTCGCGTAGAACTCTATAGGTATGGAAGTGCCGTCAGCCGGGTCTATCAGTGATGTGCGTAGAGTGACAAAACCGCCTTAGGTGCACGAGTATTGCTGGCTTGTAGTGTTATGTTGAACAGCTGCTATCATGTATAGGATGGTGGCTATGTTGAAAGAGGTTGTGTGGCTAACAAGATTAAAAAGGCTGAAGTTAGTCACCTACATCGTTGGCCCACTGCTCATAGACTGTTTCAAATTTTACTTCAAAAGGAAATTGTCGGTGATGAAGGAGGTGTTGTATTCCAACAAATTTATACAAGGGTGGATGAGAGTGGACCAGCTTTGAATATACACAAGTAGATTCAAAGTGGAAGTACATACCCTATTGGTCAGAGTGGCTTTTTGAGATTTTTCCATGAACAAACGCACACGCACGCACGCACGCACGCACGCACGCACGCACGCACGCACGCACGCACGCACGCACGCACGCACGCACGCACGCACGCACACACACACACACACACACACACACACACACACACACACAAACCCACAAACACACACACACACACACACACACATACACACACACACAAACAAACACACACACACACACACACACACACACACACACACACATACACACACACACACACACACACATCGATATATTTACTACATAAACTTAATGATTCTATGTGGAATTTTTGTCACAAACCTTTAAGAATTATTTCGACTGACTCGCATTCATCTGCTCGTTTTGTTGCGCACTCTTTTGACATAAGGACTTACTCATCACTGCACCACATAGATCTATATGACATACATTATTCCGCTAAGAATATACCGTCATCTACCAACACTTCCTTTTGTTTTAACAGTATCCTCAAATTTGCCCAAGTAACCTATGTACAACCACGCAGTATTCTTCTTTCTTCTCATGTTTTATATATATATATATATATATATATACGTATGTATGTGTGTGTGTGCATGTGCGTGTATGTTTGTCTGAGTTTGTATATGTGTCTGTCTATGTGTATGTGTGTGTATGTGCGTGTGAATGTTTTCAAGCGGATATCCGTATCTCGTTATATCAGGACTCAATAAATGAGAAAATATAAAATAGGAAATGTGACAATATGTGTACATGGTGGAGGAGATACTCACACACACACACAGACACACACACCCACACACATACAGACACAGATACGCACACATACATACACAGACACACAGGTATGTTTACATATTGATAATTAAACATATTTCAGATTCAAATGCCAAAATATGAGCTTGACCCGAATAGATTATAAATGCTTAGTTGGTTCCGAGCCTGTGAAACGGAATTCTCACTGTTGGTCTTCCAATCTCGTAGCGGCACTTAATACTGATTGGCTAAGTAACAGCAGCAGCAGCAGCAGCAGCAGCAGTAGTAGTAGTAGTAGTAGTAGAATAAGTAGTAGTAGTAGTAGTAGTAGTAATGGGGGTGGTCGGGGTGGCGGTGGTGGTGGTATTGGTATATTTTGTTTTTCCTCGAGATATTTTGTGTATCTATCATACATTGTCCAATGCACCCTTTATCATGACAGCCAATTGTAAATTGCAAGTTTTTAGTAGGATTTTCTGCTCTTCTTAACGGGCTGAACGACCACATTGAAATGTCTAGCATGCAAGTAGCGCTTGGATAAATTTGATGTTGAGAAAATCAGATAGAAATCAGTTATACAATTTCTAAGGCATGCTACCCGAAAGTGGGTATGTTTCAGTAATCGATATAAGATTTACACAATACCAAGATCGATGAGATATTCATTTAGATACCAAAGTATTATCCGGTTCTAAAGGAAATAATTTTAGTGGCAAGAAATCAGGAGTTTCATCAGGCATCGCATGTTCAGGATTTTGTAAATCTCAGAAGATCCGTTGCAGTTGATTCAATTGATAGAAAAACTCTGTAATATATTCCCCCTTTGATTCTTGTTTTTGTTCTTTTAGAGTTGAAAAATGTACCAACCACTGATTTTCAGTTGAATTGTAAACAATTGCAGCATTGGTTGAAATCTGATATTGACATGTGTATTTCAAAATTAGATCATTTATGCGGCTATTGATAGCGATTAAAATTTTAAATAATATGACTAGTTTTAGTATTTTCATTTCAAATTTGGAATTCATTTAATACTTATAAACACTAATCTTTGATTTATCAGCACTAAGACGTGCTTGAATACCTGCCCTCTGCTTAATCAGCGAACATCTTACATATGAGACAATAACAGAATATTGCGGTATTAGAATTTAGTGAAAGGTTTATAGTTTTTGGGGGTTTTTTTATATAAAGAAATAATATCCTACCATAAATGGTACACTATCCTTACATTTGCAGGAGAATAAAGCAAAATCACTTATTATTTTTTATATATGTTTTTTTTCTATACAACTATTAAGTGCACTCCGTGATGAACTAAAATTCGGTGACCAGCTGACATTTTTGGTGGACTTGCTGACATATTTGTACCAACTATACAATCTTTTATAGGAACTCACAATGTGTAGTTTTATTACTCCAGTTGTAATTAGCTCACACATTTCATAACTTTCTGGCTTTACGGAAGTATTTGAAAATAGATTGTTGTATATACAAAGACAGGTTTTAATGGTAGGTTATCTACATGGGGAATTCATTTCAGTTGTTCGTTTTCATTACGCTTGGTGAAATAGTGTCGTTCAACATAATTCTTTTAACAAAGCTTTACAACTGAATCTTAAAACAATACGTCACACATATACATGTCATATTTACTTCTATGAAAAAAAAATATTTCTGTTAACATTTAAACTATCACACGACTTTCACCTCTTTAATTTCTTTGCTATTGTAAATGAGATTACTTTTGTAGACTTTAAAATATCAATTTGAAATATTAAAAAAAAAAAAAAAAATGCGAATGAACCAAAAATATAGAACAACATTCAAAGTTATTTCATCTAATTTATAATACGCAACTGACAACAATCCAAGACCAATATTAAATCCAATGTGATTATTCATCGTCATTAATCATACCCAAGAAGAAAGAAGAAACGAGTGCCTTCGTATGAGGTATTAGGAGAGGGATGAATGTTCAGTACTCAGTAGTTATAATGCAATTGTAATTATTTCATCGACAATTTGTATGTATTCTCACTCATGATGTTTTTCTTATGTTTTCAAATCTCAATGCTCGAAACATTTACGCGCGGGTAAATGGACTTTTGGTTGGGGTGGTGTTGATGGCAGTTATTCTGATGGGGCTGTGAATGATATTGTTCGTTGTGTCGGCCAAGTTAAAACATGATTGAGTAGACCTTTATTGAAAAATGTTCCAGTCGTGGTCATTCCGTCTTTATTCCCTACGACATTCCATTCAAGTCTGCATTAGCCTATATACCAATCCTTACATTTTAAGATGGTAGTGGGCGGGTGGGTGGTTCGCTTCTATCATTACCAAATCGAGAGACTGAATCAAATAAATGCTCCCTCGTTGTTGTTCGTAGTGATGATCGTTGATATTTCCAATGTGATGATAGTGGTGCTCTAGTAAAAATAATGGATAAATGTGAGAATAACTGTGTTACTACTAGTTTTACTGATCAGAGGTGTAAACTATTTAGTGAATTACAAAGACAAGTGTGATGGTAACGTTTTAGAGCCTCGTTAATAAGTTCAATTTATTTCTCGTTAATATGAAAGGGAGATAAATGCTTATTGCAATAACATAAGTATGAACTGATGATCAATTACTTTCTTTGCAGCTGACCGACATCGATCAATATTTAGTGGGGGAGGGGCGTTATCGACAAGGAACTGCAAAACACCACGTAGAAATATGGAGTAACTTCATGACTCTCATAAACAATTGCACTCTACTTCAACACACATATATATATAAGTTTCTTTTATTTGCCACTAGGGCATCAAAAGTGGGACAAGTACAAAGGGGGGAGTTTACGCAAAAAGGCGTCCTCAATAAGGAGGAGGCAATAACAAAATATAAAAATAAAATAAGATATAACAAAAAATAAAATTTTTAACAAAATCCTCAATAGAGAGGAGGCGCCTTGGGGGGTCGCACACTCCCCCGAAAAAAGTGTGCAACCCTTTTCCTCAGGAGCACAGAGAGGGGGTGCTCCCTCGTTCCTTCCTCTTTTCCACCTACAGGCTTATGTAAAGAGAAGGCCCATTCACACGGGCCATTCTCGCCACTTTCACCCACCTTTCATAAAAACGACTGGGGTGCAGCACCTCTCTCTCCATCCTGATCCTTCTTCCGAAATGATATCGGAAGAAACGGACCAGTTGTTGGCCAGAGAGAAAGGTGCCTGACCTCAGTCCTTTCAGACGCGTCCACCATACAACCTCTTTCGCCATGGCTATTACGCACAGAAACACCGCCTCTGCTTCATCTTTGAAGGGGGGAGGCGGCTTGATCATTACAATAGACTCGGTGGTCAACCGGATCGGTCCCACCCTTGACAGCAGTTGTTCGACATAGCCCCACAGATCGGCTACGCCCGAGCAGTGTACCAATGCGTGTGCAACGGTTTCCTCGTCGCACACGCATCTGGGACAGATCTTTTTGGCGGGGTCCCTACCCGGGCGCCCGTGTCTGTAGAGCCTTTCTCGAACGGGTAACGCCCCTCGGTAGCACTGCCAGGCCAGGGACTTCTGGAAGTTGTCCATAGGTCCCGGGCTGAATGTCCTACCGAACAGGCTGGCCAGTTCGTCCTCCTCCATGTCTAGGGCTTCTCCGAGGGCGTCGTCGCACCTGCTGCGTACCAGCCCTCTATAGAATGTTGCGGTGGAGTCTCCACTGATAACCGGATCCGCCTGCCAGAGGGCGGTGAGCGCCTGGGCACACTCAGTGTGCCAGGCGCCCAGTTTTCTCGGTCTTTGCTTGACCCAGGATTGCAGCTCGGTGAGTGAGACGAGTCTGGGAAAGGTTCGTCTCACAAACGAGGCCCACACCGGTTGTCGGGTGAGGAATACGTAGAGGTGCCGTAGCCTTAATGCGTGTTTACGCATCATTAGCCACGGCATCCCCAGCCCTCCTTTCGAAGGGTGTTGACAGCAGATGGATCTCCTCACCATAGGAGCCCGCCTCTTCCAAAGGAATTGGAAGAGCGCGCGCTCCATCTTGGTGAGGGTTTCCCTTGGGCAGGGCACTACGGCCAGGCGGTAGTAGATGACGGACGCTATATAAGTGTTCGCCACCTCCGCCCGACCTTTCAGGGATAGTTTGCAACTGGCCCACTTCTGGGTCAGTGCAAACACCCTGTTCGTAACCTCCGCCCAGTTTTTCTCCACCTGGAGGTCTGGTCCGAACCAGACCCCGAGCAACTTCACCGGGCCCTCCGTCCAGCGTCCTACGACGCCATCAGAGGGCATCGGTCTGCCCCTCCACGTGCCGAGTTGCAAACCGATCGACTTGTCCCGGTTCAGCTTAGCCCCTATGAACTTTTCGTACTCCTCCAGTAAGGTGCCGACCGCCTCGATTTCGGAGGCCGTCGACACCATTACTGTCACATCATCGGCGTAGGCTGACACCGCTTTCCGAGATCCCGGTTCCAAAGGGATGCCCTGCAACAACTCCAACTTCCGCAGTAGTGGCTCGAGAGTCAACACATACAGAAGGGAGGAGAGAGGGCACCCTTGTCGGATGGACCGCGCGATTTTGAACGGCTCCGAGAGGTAGCCGTTCACCTTGACCCTAGAGCAGATGCGGCTGCTGTGCATAGCAGTGATCCAGCCCCTGAAAACGGGTCCGAAGCCTGCCGCCGCTAGCACCGCATCCAGGTAACCATGGTCGACCCTATCGAACGCCTTAGATTGATCCAAGTTGATCAGAGCCCCACCAAAGCCGGGTTCGTTCCCAACCCTCTCTATGATGTATCGCATGAGGTGGAGGTTGTCATGGATGGACCTGGACGGGATAGCGCATGTCTGCGCATCTCCCACCAGGTTGCCCACGACAAGCGCCAACCTCTTTGCTAGCACCTTGGCCAAAATCTGTAACTCTGTATTTAGCAGAGTTATGGGCCTGAAGTTACTTATTTCGTCCCCCTTGTTCTCGTCCTTCCTCACTAGCGTGACTACGCCCTTGGTCACAGTACAGGGAATTCTCCCGTTCTGTTGCCAGTTGCAGTAGACCGCCTCGAGGAGATCGGGGAACAAGTCCGGCATAGCTAGATATAATTCGTAAGGAAGACCATCGAGACCCGGGGATTTGCGTTTGCCGCATTGGCTCAGCACGTCCTCTATCTCAGCGGCCGAAATCGGCTCCTCGCAGGACTTCGCCTCCCTGTCCGAGAGGCGCGGCAGGCCGTCGAGGTATGGACCGAAGTCCACGTTCCCAACCGGCTCCCCGCCCCTCCCGAACAGTCGGGCAAAGTGCCTTTGAAAGGCCTCACACATCTGCTTAGGCTCAAGAATCGCCCGTCCATCCAGGTCTCGCAAAGACCGGATGGTGGATTTAGTTCCACTGTTGGCCTCTGTCACGCGGGCCCAGCTAACAGCTTTGGCCCCCTCGTTCCCTAGAGCACGTATTTTACTTCGGACAACGCAGCCTTCGTGCTTCGCGTCGAAAAACTGGCTCAAAGCCGTTCTCGACGCTAGCACCCTGGCCACGTCGCCGCTTCTAATTGCCTCTTCTACTCTATCTATTAGCTCCTTTTCCTTCCTATTCCTATCCGCAGCTAGAACCTTACTAAATTCAATCGAGACTACTCTAATCTCTCTCTTTAGAGATACCCACCACCTGCTGTTGACGATCGCTCCAGTCAACTGTTCCTTAACTAACGTACTAATCCGATTCCTGTAGGCTCTACTTGCCGGCAAGGACAAGTTGAGCTTCCAGTAACCGGGGCCCTGTCTATGCGTTCTATCAAGGTTGACCATGCAGGTCACCAACTTGTGGTCTGAATAGCCAACCATGAGCATTTCTGGACAACTTAAAAAGTCCCTGTCCTTATTTCTAACTAAAAATCTATCTAGGTACGATCTAGATGATCCGCTGCGATTTGACCAAGACCAGGTTGGCACCGTCGGAAAATCTAGTCGAAATCTATCGGCCAGGTCAAATCGGCCGAGTAACCCCTTGAGGCTGTTGCACCCCTCTCTATCGGGACATGCCCCTGCATAGTCCCAACGTGCATCCAGGATACCATTCCAATCCCCCACTAAAAGCAGGGAACGGGACGTCCCTAGAAAAGACTCCAGACGCTGGAAAAAGTCGGGCCGCTCTGTCCCAAAAGGGGCATATGCGGCTATCAGCCTAAAGGCTCTACCTTCACCACTGCCAAGGTCCAGCACCACCAGTCGACCCCCTGGGTCCAAGTGAACTATCTGTGTTGCAAGGCCCATATGTTTTTGCAGCAGAACGACAACCCCACCCCCACCTCCGGGCTGACAGAGAGATGCGTGCATCTCAAAGTCGTCAAAGGTGGGGGCTAGCTGTCGCATGCTGCTGATCCGGGCCTCGCAGATAACCATCACATTTATAGATTGTGACCTGAGGTCATTTAGAAGCATTGCTTGCTTCCAAGACGAGCCCAGGCCACGCGCATTTAGACACCCTACTCTTAGCACAGCCATGTTGGTGGTAAAGAGAAAAGGCACTTACCTCTCTGCGTCCCGGGAAACGGGCCGCTCAATTTCCATGCTGGTTGGGGATGGGTTGTTGGGTGGGGTTGTGGTTTGTGGAAGTGAAGGGGATATATATATATATATGTGCGTGTATGTGTGCATGTGTGTGTGTACATTACTGTATTTACTACAATGGTCACTGTTGTCATAAACTTCTTTACTATACACCATCTACTTAGAATTCAATTTGTCATCACCTCGTTTCCATTTCACCCATAGTATGCGCCAAACATTTTACCAATTTTGACATTTCTGGACATAACTGCACTTCATGTTTCTCACTTAGGTTTTCTTATCAAACTTCAAATTTCATCATTTCGAACCGAACATAAACCGTACGCAATTTATATAACGTTTATATATATATATAATATTTCACTTCTCTAAACCAACTGGAATATTGTGGATGAGTAAGCCAGAGCTTTTGAAACATTTTATTGTACATTTTACCACTTACTTATTGTTGAAATGTGTATAGATTTGGAATAATCCAGATATATTAAGATAATACTTAGATTGTTCGGACTTTGGCGATCGTTGTATATAAGGTGCCACTTTCACTTTGACACACAGAGTAAACCTGACATCGTAATTTCAAAGACAATGCAGACTTCGACTACGCAAATGTCTAATTGCTACCAACAAGTTTAGATTCACTTTATTACCCCAGTGGGTTTCTATGCGATCTCTCAATGTACTATAAATAGTAGCCAATTAATAATCCACCGTCTAATATATACAAATTAATAATCTACTGTCTAATTTTACTGATTGGCCAACAGTGTAACTTACATAATTGTTTTTAATATGATAAAAAACAATAGCAGATTGTAGCCCTTTCCTCTGTAAGTATGAAGCCAACCGAATGTTCAAAAGCATTGCGTGCAGTTCCGAAAAATCATTTAATCTGCTACTTGTAGGTTAATCTAGCAACTCTGGACCGAGATCTGAATAACTACAATAAAAACAATTCGCAATACAAAAGATTAGTAACTAAATAATGGTTTATATTTTCGGTATAAGCCCAACAATTTTGGAAGGAAGGGGAAAATCCATTATACCAACCTCCGTACTTTACTGGTTCTTTAGTTCATCGAACCCGTTAGAATGATATGCAAAGTTTATCTCAGCGGGATTTGAAACAAGAATGTAGTGGTTCGAACCGACCACTCTCTAATAACAATTAATCCTTTCTGAAAAATCATCCGCAAATTTAATTGTTGATGATTAGTCGATAAATATCTTCACAATATTCGATTAGTACATTATCAAACCAGCCCCCGAAATGATGAGAAACGAAGTTGACATCGGTAGGATTTGTGGAACTCATATCATAATGGATCGTAACTAAATTCTGCTAGACATGGTAATGCTGTTTGATTCTGTCAATCTACTTTTCTGTTGCAACCAAATAAGTATTACTAACGTAGGCTCAATGTCTCAAATTCTTTCGATTCCAATAGATAGATAGTACCTTGTTCTTTGTACTTTGGAAGAAAGTAAAACAACGTTGACCTCCATTAAATCTTAATTGAAAATCTAATATATTTTGACTGCATGCGGTAAGATATTTCGTCCGATGGTCTAACGATTCTACAAATCCTAACGAAATAATGGTTTCTGATTTAGGCACAAGGCCAAGAACTTTTGGGGTGGGGAATGTCGATTAAATCGACCCCAGTACGTTATTAGTGCTTTATTTTATCGACCCCGCAAAGATGAAAGGCAAAGCTAACTTCAGCGGGATTTGAACTCAAAACGTAAAAAGATGTAACTCTATGCTGCGAAGCATGATATTCGTCGCTCTAGTGATACTGCCGAAATAATGGTTTAAATTCAGGCTCAAGAGTTAGAGGGAAATGCCTTTAATTCGACCCAAGTACTTCAGTGGTCCTTTATTTAATCTATCCCGGATTGATGAAATCAAGTTGACCTCGGCGGTATTTAAACAAAGGACGAACAAAATGTCACAAAGTATTTTATTCGACGCTCTAGTGATTCTGCTAATCCACCTCTCTCTATCATAATTAAATAATCATTAATAAAAACCAATTAGTAACGTCCTCAATATTCCATCACTCTTTTTATCAGCTAAAATTTCACTCAATATAAACTTAATTATCAAGAAATATACACAAATATTAAAGGTGAGTCAGTTCACTTAATGACCTCGGTTAACATTTGATATTTGGTGGATACATGTTGATGATCTCCGATAATGTCTGATGATTTCTGATAGCTTTCTGCCAAATTTAGAAATTATGTTGGTTACCAACGACAGACGATCGACTTTCGTCAAATCGGACTGAGGAAACAATGTTTCCATTGGTCTTTCCAATTGCTAATACTATCTATCGGTCGCAACTCCAGGTAGAAGAAGCAACGTGAAATAAAGTGTCTTGCCCAAGGACATAACGCATCGCCCGGTCCGAGAATCGAACTCACAACCTCACGATTGCGAATCCAATTCTCTCACCACTCAGCCACGCATTATCTTCCACTCAGCCACATATTATCTTCATTATCGTTATACTCATCATCTTGTTGTTGCTGTTGTTGTTGCTCTGAGTTCTTTTGATTCTATTTTTTTGTTTTTTTTTGTTACATACTTTGTCTTTGTTTTATACACATTTATACATGCAGAAACCCACATTGTACCGCCCTGTGCTGTCTTTAATGTATTTTTATGTAAACCCTTCCTGGTCAATAAAGTAAACATTATTATTATTTAAAAGGGCAGTGGATTGGCAGTAACGGTAGAGGGTTGGACGCTATGCTTTACAGTATAGATTTATGCCCCTTTGTGGTCTGAGTTCAAATCCCGCCAAGGTTAACTTTCCCTTTCATCCTTAAGGGGTCGATAAAATAAAGCACCAGTAATGCACTTGGGTAATTGGCCTTGTACCAAAAGTATAAATAATGATAATTATTTGTTTCTCTGTCAGTATGACATCCAATCAGAAAAGTACATATGCTGACAAAGATATCCCAAGGAATAACTAAATGAGGTTTATTTTTCAACAAAGTACCTAGAAAAAAAATAACGCAGTTATTAATAAGAGGAGTTGAGATTAATTCATGCAAGATTTCACAGCGCTATAATCCCTTTTCAGAGTCACCTTATGTGTTTTTCAGCCAATCCTGGTATTCTGTTCTACCTGTTGTTCGTCTCTTCCGAACCATACCTTCGTAATTTGGACGTACTGTCGTGGTAGGATTCGAAACTATAGTTTTCCTACTCTTTACCTATTGAAGAAACCCTGAGCTTAGAGGATGCGCATGAAGATTGGAATGTTTCGTTATTATTGTGTTTTTTGTCATGTTCTGAGTTCAAATCTCGCCGAGGTTAACTTTGCCTTTCATTCTTACGGGGTCGATAAAATAAAATACTAGTAATGCACTGGATAATTGCTGGTCTTGTGCCAAAAATATAAACAATTATTGCGTTTTTGTCACGTTCACCATTTGTTTTAACCTTTTTCTGTTCATGCTTTTCTCTTTTTTCCTTTTCCACTAGCTTTATTACATTTGATTTATCATATTATCCAATGCTTCATCTCTCTGACTTCTGGGGTATATATCTGTATATCTCTTCTGGGCTATACATCTCTATATCTATCCATCTATCTATCCAACTATCTTCGAAGTTGAGTGTGTGGGTGGATGGGTGGTTGATCACTTGAACTTAAACTGGCCATATTGTTGTTAGAAAGTTGCCTGGTTTATTTCCCATTGCTTTTGATAAGAAAAATAGTAGTAGTAGTAGTAGTAGTAGTAGTAGTAGTAGTAGTTTATGTTGTTGTTTTGTTGTGGTTTATGAGGTTGTTGATGTAGTTGTAATCCTACTTTCTTGTTCTTTGAAAGCTGGCCAGCCGTGACAAGCTCTTACCTACCGGTCTCTGGAAAGCCGACCACGCATCAACGGCTTTCCTATACACCTTGAACGACCGCAGCCATTTGTCTGTTTGTGTTTGTATACATCACTTATTCCTCCTTTCTAAGTATCTGAGTATATTTATATACTT
>CAXHJY010000551.1:95000-97500 GCA_964016885.1 Eledone cirrhosa | reverse complement strand
GTAAAATTCTCCATTGAGTGCTTAACTGCACACCGAAACTGCATTCGTTAGCTTGGCTGCAACCTAAAGCTTCGTTGATGCTGTACTAAAATTTGTATTAACTCCTAGAATTAACTATTAATTGATTAATTTAATTAGACAATTCTATTGATTGATTAATTGTTTACGTTTGTTTGATAACTTCTAGTTGAGTGCTTAATTCGGTTTGTGTAAGGGAATTCTATTCCTTTGTTCCAAATTTCAAATTGACCGCCAAAATGGGGGTTACCTCCCTTTGGGAGAACCATGTGCCTCTGCGCCGTCTACTGCTAGAACACACACCCGTTGGGGAACAGAACGAAAAACTTGTTGACGAAGTAATTCCTTTGTTCTGTCATCAAAAGCCATTAAATTACAGACCCCTGCAAGTGGAATTTGTCGATTTCGGATTTACAGAAACCTAGCGGAAATGTTGTATGTTGCATGTGATGTGTATTGTATGGTACACATTATGTGTTACATGTAATGTCTACGCGACGATCCAGGTCAGTCAAACATTTTTCCTGAGTTCAGTTTTTTTCGTCGCTATGGTCTAAGCGGCCCGTCTATCGGTCGCTGTATTTGATTTGCAAAGCTGTCTAAACGTAATGTTATAACTCTGGGGTAATATTCTCCATTGAGTGCTTAGTTGCACACCGAAACTGCATTCGTTAGCTTGGCTGCAACCTAAAGCTTCGTTGAAGCTGTACTAAAATGTGTATATATATATATGTAAGTTACACCAACATATGTGAAGTTAGTGATGGGACTCCATGAATTACAAATCTACAAACAACCTTTCAAGTTAATGAGAGCTAATTCATTTGTTATAATAAAAACAAAACTGGAAAAGATTCCTGGATGTCTGCTTTACTCTGTGGAATGAAAATCCTGATGATCTATAGAAATTAAAAGCTCTCATCAATATTATGAACTCCAACATCCATTTCACTATGGAACGAAAAACCTCATTTCCAAGACATACTAATATCAAAACAAAACAAGATGATAGAGACTGTCATATACTTCAAACCCACAGACTCCCGACAATATATCCTTTTTACATTATCATCCAACACACAATTTAGCTAATTGAATCTGCACAATAGTCTAAAAAGCAACAGGAGACCACAAACTAGAAGAGATGAAAAAATAGACACCAAGATAAAATATCCTCGGAATTTTAGAATTTAAATAAACAAGATGAATAAATATCCATACTATATATTTCAACTTTTAACCAAAATCTAGACACTCATACAGCTAAACCTATCTCTCTTTATACTAAAAGACAAAATAATGAAAAACATGTTACAAAACTACCCAACTATATAAAGTAACCAATAACCTAATTCATTAAAAAAGATAATATCAAAGGCAAAGCTACAAATTAAAGAGCCTGAAGGGAAAAGATACAACCGATCTAACTGCGGGGTGTGCAACTAGGTATTGGAAGGCCACGAATTCCACATCAGGGAAGGTCGCATTTACAACATTTTAAATGGCTTTGGAGACTAACGAGCTGCCACTGCTCCCACCTATACAACATCTATATGGCAGGCATGGGCAACCTTTTTCCAGAAGCGGGCCGCATGAGATATGTGTCATCATCAGGCGGGCCGCAGGTGCTAATTTACTTTCGTGTCCACAATAAAAAAAGGGTGGTAACTCAGGTTGTTTTGATTTGTTTCTTCAGAATTCGTACACGTTGTTTTCCTCGATCGTAAAAATGATAAAAAGATAAATTGGGGTAAAACAATCAGAAAGATTTCACTTAGGTGACTTAGCCGAGCCATTCAGAAATCTTCGCGGACGGCAGGGTGCTCATGACTGCTATATAGTGTCAAACATTAACTCAATGACCATTCAATACATATAACTTCGAAGTCACAACCAAGAATGCGCATACAGCAGTAGATATATTGTTCGCAAAGCAATAAATATGTAATGAAGACGAATAGACTGGTTCAGTTTCTAAGGTGCAATCTGTTCTACACTATTTCTCACTGCGGCAATTCAGCTAAATTAATCGAGATTAGGCTAGAGTGCTTACTATTAAATTTGATTAATTTAACCTTGTTCACAATTTCCTTATACTATTAGGTCTTAATTATATAAACCTGATCCATATATTTATCATACATCTAGCGTACAGCGTGTGACATTTCATTGTGTAAGGTTATTTTGTATTACTTGGTGCTTGGAGGGTGCGACAGCGAGTTACTGGATTTTTAATCTTTTGGCGTTGTCTAACATCTTGATTTGTGTCCTTATCAAATGCTACATAATAGTGCCCCGGTATTGTATTGTTTCCTTTAGCATGGCATTGTTAGGAATGTATCTAAAACTCTAAGCAAGGTTACATGCTCTCTCTCTCTCTCTCTCTCTCTCTCTCACTCTCTCTCTCTCTCTCTCTCTCTCTCTCCTCTCTCTCTCTCTCTCTCTCTCTCTCTCTCTCTCTCTCTTTATATATATATGTATA
>CAXHJY010000551.1:65000-90000 GCA_964016885.1 Eledone cirrhosa | reverse complement strand
AATCGTCTGATTCAAAACTCGTAAAGATTACATTCATAAAAACTGAGCCAATCATGAACTGAATGTCTATATTTAGAGATAAGACATCCCCTATAATCCCTAACTCAGACATCATCCATATGTCCCAACCCCTACCGCGCTCTAAATAAGAGTATGGAGGAGACGGACGTTTTCAAGCTACAGCCGCCAAACTTCACTGTTTCTGTATAAGACATTAAATATCCACTATTATATATTATACAGAGTGGCGCTTGGAGAAGTAGCTCCGGTTCCGTAGCATAGTGTAAATACAGAAATAAATTAACACACGAAAAAAGCAGCCGGGCTTCCGTTTGTATTTACAATATGCTACGAAACCCGAGCTACTTTTTTATGTGCCACTCTATATCTATCGTTAGAAGGGTGGTTGATTGATCCAATCGTTAGAGCGTCGGGAAAATTGCTTGACGGCATTTAATTGGAGCTCTTTACATTCTGTTTTGGCGTATAGAATAGAAATAAATTCTCATTTACTTCTTAAAGAGTGTGCTAGGGTGGAGAACGACGTGGAATTGCTTAGTAAGTCAAAAGATCTATTACTGCATATATATATAATATATAAATTGATGTATGACATACCTCAACTGTGCTGATGGTTCAATTCCAGTCTTGGCAGTGATTTATTACAACAAAATCCAATATTTATATATGTGGTATATAAATATTGAGTTTTGTTGTAATAAATAACTGCCAAGACTGGAATTGAACCATCAGCACAGTTGAGGTATGTCATACATCAATTTATGTATTTTATCTGATGAGGACGTACTGAAAAAGCAGCACAGTACCTCCGAAATATATATAATAAAACATATATTTTGATTATGTGAATTTATCCATTTATTAATATTTTGAATAATATTAATAACTCCAGAAAACTTCATTGTTGAGTGCTTTTAATCTATTGTAAAACTGTATTCATTGAATAATCAATGAACCTTGTTTAACATTTGGTTTTATATATATATATATATATATATATATTATATAATATATACCGCAGTCTATTTGAGAACCACATTGCACACTTCTGTATGCTGTGGTTGACATTGTTGCAGATGTTGTGTGGCCCATTATGAGCTGGGTTGAGCTTCCTAAGAACAAAATCATTCCAAGTGTGACCCTCTTGTCATTTTAGGGTTTTTTCCATATCTAATATAATATGTGTTCTTTCCATATCTAATATAATATGGTGCGACTTGATGGAGATTTGCCAGCTATTTGTAGTGAGTCAAGTGAAACCTCTGTAGTCTACATCAATGTTTTGCGGCATGTCTAGAATTAGATCCAAAATACCCAACATAGTGTGGTGTGAAGGTTTGATTGGACTGGATTTTCTTGCCTTGTCTAATCTGTTCTTGAATGCTTATTTTTGTTTGATGTCAGTTACATCAAAGCCTAAGCATTTCACCTTTTCTTTTCAGTCTTAGTCTATAATACGTTATCCAATGTGTAATTTCTTTAGACTACATGATGTGATTTCCTGGAGATCTGACTTATTTCTAGCAAATGATACAACAACGTAAGGGTTCCTTCGTATTCTCATTTGAATGCTTGTTGCTGGTGTTATTTAGTTCCAGTCTAAACTTGAACCTGTGCCCCTATTTTGAAACGTATTCTGGTTACGAATTCCCATATTAGGACTATGTAAAATACTATTTTGTGTTTAGTCACTATTTCGTTTTATGACGATGTGGTGGAATTTGAGGAAGAGTTGGCTAACATTTCTAGCTGATAGAACTACCATACTAAGGCTCGCGAATGCTTAAACACTCTTTGTAATCACAAATGAGATGTAGTCGTCGGTCTGAGGCCGACAGACAACTCCCTGCTCTCCTGCAATTGTAAATTGTGACGTGTAATCTTAATAGAGTATGTGGATTTCGCCAGGTGATTCACACCCACCCACATCAACCACCTTTGAATCTGGTTCTTCGGTCTATATATGTCCATGAGTACGTTCAGGTGACCTCGTTGAGGGCAATTAATGATAGTTGGGCGTCTGTAAAATTAAGTGCGCGTATATATATATATATATTTATATATATATGTACACACACACACACACACACACACATATATATATATATATATATATATACATACATATATATATATATATATATATATATGTAATTACACACACATACATACATATATATATATATATATATATATATATATATAGAGAGAGAGAGAGAGAGAGAAAGAGAGAGATATATGTAGATATATATATATATATATGTATGTATGTATGTATGTATATATGTATGTATGTATGTATGTATGTATGTATGTATGTATGTATGTATGTATGTATATATATATATGTGTGTGTGTATATATATTTGTGTGTGGTGATTCATTTACGTTCTCGGTGTGTTAGATGTAATGGTTTGGATGTGATAATAACCCCTCTTAGTATCTATTTTAATAGTTTCCACTCATCTTGTCTTAGAACTAAAAGAAATAGGTCAGTATCTTAAGATGCAAGGGGCGTATATGAGGTTTTCTATGATTCGATCTTAATTTAATAGCTCCTAGAATTACCTGTCTCATTTTTTTTTTTTTACTTTTTGGTTTTGATACCTGTTGCTCTTGTTGGCCATTTTTATTGGTGTTGTTGTGTTTTTCTTATTGAGATATATTACAATAATATTTCCTTTATTATTCATGTAATTGTTATTGTATGATATTGTTGTTTGTCATGTTATTGATATTTGCTATGTTATTGGTGCTGTATAGGTGTTATACTGTCACGTGTGATGTGTTGCAGATACCATTAGAGAGTTGTTGATACCATCACCATCATTACTACTGCTACTACTACTACTACTACTACTACTACTACTACTATTGCTACTGTTGCTGCTGCCGCTGCTGCTGCTGCTACTACTACTACTACTACTACTACTACTACTACTACTACTACTACTACTACTACTACTACTACTGTTGATAATGATGATGATAATGATGATGATAATAATAATGTTTTCATTTTTTACCACAAAGGGTTTACAAAAAATACATAAGGACAGCACAGGACCGTACAATATGGGTTTCTTCCAGTAAAAATTAGTATAAAATAAAAACAAAGGATGTAACAAAAAATAGAAACAAAAGAAAATTCCCCAATAGGGGAAGACTTTCAAGGATTACTCGTGGAAAAAGCCCACAAAAGCCACTGTCACCCTAAACGCCAGGGCAATTGCCTTCCTCAGGTGTCCTCTCTCAATTTACAAACACACGTTCAGAGTAGGCGCATTCACTCAGACCACTCCCGCCTCTTTTACCCACAGTTCAAGAAATTGTTTTGAAGGCAGCGTTACCTCTCCACTCTAATATGCCTCTTGAAGTGAAACCTGAAGAAGTTAATCAAGGGGTTAGCGAAGGGGTAAGAACTCCTTTTCAGGCCTTTCTGACGCGTCTATGTACGACCTCTTTTGCCATGGCCACCACACAGACAAAAACAGTCTGCTCTTCCTTGCTAAGGAAGAGCACTAGGGCGATTATAACGATGGACTCAGTTGAAAGTTGGATCCATCCTATACTTGATAGCAGGTGTTCGGGATAAATCCACAAGCCAGCGATACTTTGACACTGGACGGTTTCGTCGCCCTGCGCACGTCTCGGATATGCCCAGCTGGTGGCACTTCCATGCCTGTATAATTTATTTCAGACCGGCAACGTTCCCCGGTAGCACTGCCAGGCTAGGAATTTCTAGGAGTTATCCATAGGCCCTTGACCGAAAATCCTGCGGACGAGAATGGCTAATTGTTTTCCCAAGAACGTCGTCGTTTTTACCCATCACCAACCCTCTACAGAACGCGAAGGTGGGGTTTCCACGGATTGTAGTGCCCAATTGTATTAGGGCAGTGAGCGTTTGAAGACATTATAGCCTTCAAGCTTGTAGCCTTCCGCTTGTTTTCCACTTAACCCTTAAAATAGTCTATTTATTAGTCACATAGGGCTTACATTACGAGAATGATAAAGGCGGTTCAGGACGGTACAGTGTGGGAGTGTTTTGTGTGAAAGAAAGGTTTACAACAGACTAAAACAATAAGCATTTAAAAAATCAAGCATATAAATTCCCCCAAATTGGAGTTGCCTACTAGGGTTGCTAGTGGAGAAAGACCACAAAAAGCCATGGCATCCTTGACCGCTAGGGCAAATGCCCTCTCTCAATTGTCTTCCTATATAATAAATATATTATATTATATAACGCAATCGATACAGAATAGAATATGATGAAATAAATGAAAAAAGGAATGCCAATATATATGGGAAACCACATTATGATTGTGAATAGTTCACATTCATGATAATTATGGTATTAGTGGTGGGGGTAGCGTTGATATGGAAGACGTTGATGGTGATGATAATGATGTTGAATATGATGATGATGATAATGATTATGAAGATAGTATGAAGGTGGGGAGCAGAACTGCCTTATAAGGTCGTTATACAATATTTATAAGTTTCCTCTTTTATACAAGATAGTTTCCGCATATGAATGGATGTCAGTGAATATGGCTGCATGCACGTGACACAGGGTGTGCTTCTGTGTATAGGCGTATGTGTATATGTGGGGGATGAGGGTTGTTACGTCTGTGTGTGTTTATTTGTGCATGTGTGCGTGTGTTTGTGTGTGTGTGTGTGTGTGCATGTGTGTGCGTTCGTGTGTGTGGTTTATTGTTTCGATGTCAGTGTATTTCCTAAAAAAGTAACGAACAACAAAAATTAAAAACAAACACTAATCACACACACACAAAGAGATGTATGTTATATATATATATATATATATATATATATATATATATATATATATATATATATGAACATTTGCATGTCTGTCTGTTTGTTTGTCTATTTATCTGCTATAATTTCTATGTATATATGTATGTTATGTATGTATATACGTACGTATGTATGTATGTATGTATGTATATATGTATGCATGTATGTATATATGTATATATGTTGTGTGTATGTGTGTATATATGTATGCACGTATGTATATATGTATATATGTTGTGTGTATGTATGTATATATGTATGCACGTATGTATGTATGTATATATGTATGCACGTATATACGTACGTATGTGTGTATGTATATTTGTATGTATGTTGTGTGTATGTATGTATAATGTGTGTGTGCACATGTCTATGTGTGTATGCTCACACTAACCACCCCACCAACACTTTATGTTTCCTGGATCGAAACGAACACAGAACTATCTAAATTCTAATCACGTAATCAGCATTGTTCTCCGTCGTCGTCGTCGTCGTAGTAGTAGTAGTAGCAGTAATAGTAGTAGTAGTGGTGGTGGTGGTGGTGGTGGTGGTGGTGGTGGTGGTGGTGGTGGTGGTGGTGGTGGTAATAGTGGTGGTGGCAGTAGTAGTAGTAGTAGTAGTGGGGGGGGGGGGGGGGCAGCAGCAGCAACAGTAGTAGTAGTAGTAGTAGTAGTAGTAGTAGTAGTAGTAGTGGTGGTGGTAATAGTGGTGCTGTTTGTGGTGGTGGCAGTAGTAGTAGTAGTAGTAGTAGTAGTAGTAGTAGTAGTGGTGGTGGTGTTGGTGGTAATAGTGGTGGTGGTAGTAGTAGTAGTAGTAGTAGTAGTAGTAGTAGTAGTAGTAGTGGTGTTGGTGGTGGTGGCAGTAGTAGTAGTGGTGGTGGTGGTGGTGGTAGTAGCAGTAGTAGTAGTAGTAGTACTGGTGGTCGTAGTATTATTATTATTATTAGTAGTAGTGGTGGTGGTAGTAGTAGCAGTACTAGTAGTAGTAGTAGTTGTGGTGTTAGTGGTGGAAGTAGTAGTAGCAACAGCAGTAGTAGTAGTAGTAGTAGTAGTAGTAGTAGTAGTAGTAGTGTTATTGATGTCGATATCGGATCGTGAGGCGGTGGGGCAGTCATTATAGTGTAATAGTGATGATGGTCATAGTTACGTCTCTGAAAGAAAAGCAACATTCGTACAGAAGCAACTGTTCGGACTTGTATTTAATTAATTACGTAAACATACATGCATACATACACGCATACATACATATAAACATATACATACATGCATACATATTTATACATGCATACCTAAATATATATATATATATATATATTAAAATACAAATATTAATAAAATAGATGTTCTTTTGATCAATTAAATTTTATTATACGTATTTCAGAGGTACAACAGTATGTCCTCATCAGACAAAATATAATGATACATGACATACCCTGAGATGTTAAGATTTAATCAAGGTAGCCTACCTTGATTAAATCTTAACCATTTAACATCTCAGGGTATGTCATGTATCATTATATTTTGTCTGATGAGGACGTACTGTTGTACCTCTGAAATACGTATAATAAAATTTAATTGATCAAAAGAACATCTATTTTATTAATATTTGTACTTTAATATTAATAACTCTGGAAAATATTTTTCCTGTTGAGTGCTTCCAATTTACTGTAAAACCCATTCTTTGATGTACTCATTGAATCTTGTTTAACTCTTTAATATATATATATATATATATATATATATATATATATATATATATATATATAACGAAGGAGGTGTGGTAAGGAACCAGATGGACCATAACGCACCAGTGTACTCAATACTTAGGGTAGTAGAGTGGGTAATAGGAAAATGTTTGACCCGGACGGGACAGAAATAGCCGTCGAAACGGCTTGAGCTCTGGAGCTCGGCTGTCAGGGTCAAACATTTTCCTATATATATATATATATATATATATATATATATATATATATATATATACATACATGCATTCATACATGCATACACACATGCATGAATATATGCATACATACATACAAACATAAACGAATACATGCATTCATACACACATACAAAGATATATACATACATACATATATACATACATACCATACACACATACATACATGATGAGAAATCTGCAGATACTCCACCCTGATTACACCTTCAGATTTATGCCTGTGATTATTGGGGCACTGGGGTATGTTAGTAACTGCCTCAATACAAAATCTTGAGAAGCTAGGCTTCACAGGACCAGGAAGAACACAACTAGTTAGGAAATTACAAGTACAATCCATTAATGGAACAGTAAAAATATGTAAAACATTCCAAAAATTGTGCATCTAATAACTGCATATACACATGTACAGATGCAAAGCATATACACATGCACACATACAACTCAAAACATACACATCCACACATACAATAATATCCATATCTAAACATGCATGCATACATACATATCTACCTAGTTGATGTTGTGTAAATTCCAATGAGAGAGTCTTGTGTTAATGTTAGAAACCGACTCTCTCTCTATTGGTAAAACTTTGTGAAATTATAAAACCAGAAGAACATACATACATACATACATACATACATACCTCTGGTCCAGCATCACCTATCATGCCGTCAGGTATTCAGTTTCTTTTACACCACATTATTTGTTGTCCTCAAGCGTGAACCTAATACTAACACTGTTTGTACTGCACACTTGTAACAGTAATGCACTGGGTAATTGCTGGCCTTGTGCCTAAAGTAGAAACAATTATTTGTTGTCCTGGTTTGGACTCCGTCAGGCTTAAAATGCACTAGAAACTCAGTGTGTCACTAGAACTCCATCTAGAATTACAGGACCATGCATGCATGCTTTGTCCTGTAAACACACACACACGCACACACACACACACACTCAATATATATATATATATATATATATATATATATATATATATATATATATACCCCACTCACAAAAGAAGTCCCCCACCCCTCACTCAAAAAAGCAGTCCCCACCCCCACAACACCCACCCCACCCACACTCAAGCCTGAACCTAATACTAACACTGTTTGTACTGCACACTTCGTTATTGTTTTTATTTTTTGTTTTTAACTGATATATATATATATATATGTAGGAAAATGTATGACCCCGACGGCAGAGCTCAAGCCGTTTCGACGGCTATAACGGCTTGAGCTCTGCCGTCGGGGTCATACATTTTCCTATTACCCACTCTACTACCCTAAGTATTGAATACTCTGGTGCGTTATGGTTCATCTGGTTCCTTACCACAACTCCTTCGTTATATATATATATATATATTTATTAAAATAACAGATTAAAGTTTAAGCAAAGAATCGCTGCTTTCACCCTTAACAGGATCTTCTGAAACTAACAAAGGCAACCTGTAAACGCAGAAGTGGATATTTCAAAAAACGTTGCAACCGGAGGAAGACAGGAAGACGATACTTTGGTTCGTGGAAACGTTCCCTTGCAAAGAACGGGAAAAAACGAATAATACGTCATTAATAGGAGCGGTGAAAAACAATTACGCGCAAAGACAGAACCATGTTTATGGTATAAAAGAAGTCGTAGACTAATATTCTCTTAGGTGGTTCATAGAGACGTTCTCTGGCAATGAACGAAAATAACGAAGATAATATGTCATATGTCTTTGCTTGCAATTGTTCTCCACGCTCCACTTATGACGTATTATCTTCGTTTTTTTTCGTTCATTGCCAGAGAACGTCTCTATGAACCACCTAAGAGAACATTAGTCTACGACCTCTTTTATACCATAAACGTGGTCCTGTCTTTGCGCGTAATTGTTTTTCACCGCTCCTATTAATGACGTATTATTCGTTTTTTCCCGTTCTTTGCCAGCGAACGTCACCACGAACCAAAGTATCGTCTTCCTGTCTTCCTCCGGTTGCAATGTTTTTTTAAATATCCAGTTCTGCGTTTACAGATTGACTTTGTTAGTTTCAGAAGATCCCGTTAAGGGTGAAAGCAGCGATTCTTTGCTTAAACTTTAATCTGTTATTTTAATAAATATTCGCTCTACGGTTCTTATATATTTGATATATATTTATCCTTAGCGAGCCCTCTTTGGATTTTAGTTTTCAAATTTATTATTATTACTATATATATATATATATATATATATAAATAGAGGTGTGACACACGAGTTGTGATATATTAGTAAACATGCTGACAGATTTTTTCCAGTGAAAAATAATTTAATTAGGAATAAGTATAAATTAGTTATAAGTAATGGTTATTATTAGTGTTAGTTTTAAGTTTTTTACCGCTTGCACATTTCAAATGCTTTTCAAAAATAATTATGAGATAGAGCGTTCGTGATTAGGTTGGTTATTGAATGTCACGTGAATAAGCACTATAATTTTGATTGGTCGGTAGAAGTCACGTGAATATTCAATAATAAAAGAATACACACGTCCACATACATACCTACATACATTTCTATCCACAAGTATCCCATACGGCAGGGCCTAATCGATTCCCTTGCAGTACGTACAATCTGGACACACTCACACACACCTTAGTGTTATGACCATACTATACATCATTTCACCTCTTCTATTATTGAACATTCACGTGACTTCTACCGACCAATCAAAATTATATAGTGCTTATTCACGTGACATTCAACAACCAACGAAATCACGAACGCTCTATCTCAAAATTATTTTTGAAAAGCATTTGAAATGCGCAACCGGTAAAAAACTTAAACGTAACACTGAATACTAACCATTACTTATTACTAATAAAATAAAGTACCAGTAATGTACTGGGTGATTGCTGGCCTTGTGCCAAAAAGTAGAAACAATTACTTATTACTAATTTATACTTATTCCTAATTAAACTATTTTTCACTGGAAAAAACCTGTCAGCATTTTCTTTTCCTTTTTACTAATATATATATATATATATATATATATATATATATGAATGTATGTGTGTAAAAGGTAAACAGAAATAACACGCTAGGTACAGTATATGGAAGGAATATATTAGGTTAACGCTTGAAATAGCAGGAGGAGGTTCTTAATATTTCGGACGCTAATCCTTACGCGGTGCTTTCGGGTACTTTTAGCTATAGCTGATTATAGCAGCCGCCTTTTTTACAGATGTTTCTGGGCTTGAGCACCCACATTTCTCTAGACCAGTCCTCTCGGCCCTGATTTCATATACCTACACAATGAACTTTGCTGTTCATCCTTTCGATGTGTAACAGTCAAATATGAGGGTCGATTATTCTCTACATCCCTTTCTCACTTTCACTCTTATTCTCCCCACTCTCTCTTTGTGAGGAATTATCTGTGTTAAGAGCCGGAGAGTGGTGGGCTCTGCCAGATTTAAAATGTAATGTATGTTAGGACGGCAACCGTATTACTCCCTCATGATATACGGCTCAATACATATATTTATCAATGCACCTTTACTGTTATCATAGATCTTACTCATTTACTTAATGTAAACATATCAATAAATAAATAAATGTTTTACGCCAATTGTTCCACCGCTTTCTACCTTCTAACTTCAAATCCCGCCTAGGTCAACTTTGCCTCTGATGTCAATAATATAATGTACCAGACCGTTATTGGTTTCGATATAATCGACTTTCCTTTACCAGCATTGTGTTTAATTTAGAAATCAATACACCAACCTAAAGTGAACAAACCCCGATGGAATCGGAGATTTCCGAGGTTCGGTAAACAAAAGATTATAAAGCGGTTTTCTTGTAGAAATGTCCACACGTTGCCGGAATTGAGGAATCAACCGTCATTTCTCTACATTAATAATGTAAGCGGTCCTTCTCACTTTTCCTTCTCAAGATAGGCATTGTTAATGGAAGTGGCTTGCTGTCTTTGAAGCAAGAACCTATGCTCAGTAACTTCAGGTCACTGAATATAGATGAGCTAGCCATCAGCACGACCATAAGTTCCGAGGCGCGAAACTTTTTCATTACACACATTTTCGGCAGCTATGAGGAGTATGCATCGCCAGATTCTCCGAGGTTGATAGGTGGAGTCGCTGTGTGGTTTCGGAAAAGGATAATATCTTACGATACGTACAATCTTCCAGGACCCCGATAGTTAGTTGGTGGTCTTTTTATATTCCTGGTGGCCATGGCGATAGAAGATGTGTAGGGTACACACTTGAAAGGGTTCAGGACAAGCACTTTTCTCTTTGACTAAGCCCTTATTGTCTTCTTCAAGTTTTACTTGAACAAGAAAATCAATATGGAGGGGGAACTCTTTGCTGTCCAGCATGTGTGCCGATAGGTGAATGAGGGTGGCAAATATCGTCCGAGTGAACGTCACCTATAGATTGTTGGGGGACAACTTGGAGGGGATACCTGACCTAGTGGTCAAGGTGACCGTGGCTTTCTGTGGGCTTTCTCTACGAGTGACTCAAGAAAATCTCCCCCTATTTGCGAATTTTCTTTTGATTGAATTGTTTACTAGTTATTATTTATATATTACCAAGGGCGGTGGATTGGCAGTATCGGTAGAGGGTTGGACGCCATGCTTTGACGCATAGAGTTACGTCCCTTTATGATCTGTGTTCAAATCCTGCCGAGGTTCACTTTGCTTTTCATCCTTACGGTGCCGATAAAATAAAGTACCAGTCATGCACTGGGTTGATTTAATCGACTCTCTCACCCCCCCAAAAAAAAAAAATTGCTAGCCTTGTGCCTATATAAGAGACCAATATTTTTATGTTACCATATTTCTTCCCAAATTCTAACTTTGTTTTGTCCTGTGCCGTCAAACATCGTTTTTAATGTTTTCTTTGTGTCATCCCTGGTTGGTTAATAAAGAAAGCATTATTACACGAAGATTTCATTGTTGTTTTACTCCTCATCGTTATAGTGGGTAAAATTCCTGCTGCAATATTGGCAACACCGAGAAAAAAAATTAAAAAAAATTAGCAAATATCGTAAATCACCAGGTTGGTTACCCTGGTCCTTGCCTCTTTACAGCTCCACCAGATTCACCTGAGAGCCGTATCGTGCCATGATACTATGTTGGCTGGCCCACAGCAATGTTATAGCAGCAGCACTTCACCGCCTGCCATAGCTGCCATTTTGACATCGGTTTACCTCACCAGGTAAGAATACTTATTTATTTATTTATATCACAAACACACACATTGGAGTATATATACACACACACACACACACATATATATATATATATATATATACACATGTATTGATTCTATTTCATTTTATACACAACTTCCCAGTTGTCGCTTGCGACCTGTTTTTTCATATATTGGAGTATATATATTTATATGTATAAAGTATATATATTTATATGTATCCACACATGCAAACACATACGTGTACGTCTATATGTATATAATTGTGTATATATTGATGTATATACGAATGTATAAGTATACACACACACGCACACACACATAGTCCATCATGTTTTATATATATATATATATATATATATATATATATATATATATATATATATATATATATATATATATATATATATATATAAATACATACCTAAGTGCGTGTGTGTGTTTGGAATAGGATAGTGTTTTGAATTGGCAGTATCGGTGGAGCATTAGACAATGTCCTCTGCGGCAGTTAAGTATACGACTTTCTACAGTCTAAGTTCAAATCCCGCCGAGGACATCTTTGTATGTTTAGGGGTCTACAAAATAAATCCAGGGTCGATTTAATTGACTTTTCCCTCCTCCACAATTACTGGGTATGCACTGATGTTTGAAACAATTATTTGTTTTATATATCGTGTAACCGGCTGTATCTCCACTTCCCTCGCTCGCTCTGTCTCTCTCTCACTCTCTCTCTCTCTCTCTCTCTCTCTCCTTCTCGTTCTCTATGCTTCTCTCTCTCTTCTTCCTTCTCTTTCTCACTCTCTCCAATCTTTCTCTCTCTGCTTCTCTTTGTTCCTCTCATCCTCTCTTTCTCACTCTCTAGTCTCTCTCTCTCTAGGCCACTCTACGCCTCTCTACGCCTCTCACCCTTTCGTTCCCTCTTTCATACGATATCACCAATACACACACAAACACATAAACAAACAAACAGTTATTCAAACATAAACGTACACACTAACATGTTTCACCCTTCACCTCACACCTACTTGTAGTATGAATTTGTTGTAAACTTGAAAACTATCAAGTTCTTGATTACGGAACTGATACTTTGATTGTGTAAGCCACCTTTCTTTTTGTTAGTATAGTTGTTGTTGTAGCTGTTGTGGTGGTGGTAGTGGTGGTGGTGGTCTCTGGACGGTGGCGTTGGAAGTGGGATGTCTTTCGCTGTATTTTGGTTGAATTTGTTTGAAACTTGTCTGAAATTTCATGTTTTGATTGGACGTCTGTGTAGGTGTTCTTTTTTGTGTATGTGTGTGAATGTATATATATAAGTATATAAGTATAGCTATATATATGTATATGTGTGTGTTGGGTAATGATAAAATATTACCCAGTTACAACATTTCTTAGAGGCTTTGAAACCTCACTATCAGGCTAAATTTTCTTCAGTCCAAAAATACGGCAATTGCTTCTATTTCTAATATATATATATATATATATATATATATATATATATATATATATAAATGTACGTCAATACTCATCTTTTTCCATTTCTCCGAGGGTTCTTAACCCCACTATCAGGCTAAATAATTTCTTTAATTTCTTTAGTCAAAATACGGCGATATAATTTCAAACTCGCTCGCTGTTTCGAAAATATTCTTACTTGAATATATATATATATATATATATATATATACATAGAGAGGGAGAGAAAGAGAGAGGGGAGGGCGATAGATAGATAAGTAGACAGATAAGGCTGCTATCTCGAACCGGATAAGGAAATAATATTTATGATGGTTTCATACGAATGAAACTGTTCTAGACATATAGAATACATTTTTGTATAATATGAATATATGCATATGTATATGGGTATGTCTTTATTGTATTGCTGTTTATTCGGAAGTCAAAATGTTATTCTCCAGTCACCAACAAACAGTGTATCTGGAATAATCCCTGTCTTACACAGATATACAGATATAAAAAGAAAAGCAAGACATACACATACTTACATATTCGTATAACCTCACATATGCATATTCATGTAACCTCACATATACACATACACAGTCGCTCACCCACACGTATATTATAAACTATGATGGGTATGATTAGTTCATTTTCGGTCAAAGAGATTGTTAACGCTATTTAATGGACTATTATCACAAGAAATTAAAAGTAACACAAAGAATTGTTGTAAATATCGTTATAATATAGCTATGCATATTTTGTGTGTTTGCCTGGTGCGTGCATGTATATATATATATATATATATATATATATATATATATATATATATATATATATATATATATATATATATATGCAGGGTGGTTGAAACATTTCTGACTTAGCGCGAGAGGAGGGGGAGAGGCAAATTTGGACACTTTAGTTGTAGTGATTAGTTTTACCTCTTTGCACTCTAAAATGATCAGAAAGATCTTCGATATCCGATAAACGTAACATGCACATTAATTGTAACGTATATCCAATTAATTGCTTCTACTTTTGGCACAAGGCCAGCAATTATCCAGTACATTACTGGTACTTTATTTTATCGACCCCGTAAGGAAGAAAGGCAAAGTTAACCTCGGCGGGCATATCCAAATAATGTGTTTTTGGTAGTTTGGCGAGAAAATATAATTATTGGAGGGGGCATTCCTCCCACCCCCCACCCCACCCTCCAGTTCCATCGCCACTCTATATGTATGATTTAAAAAAAATGATGTTCCGTGCCCTTTCCTAAGGGGTTAATATATCGAGCTTCTTCTGATTTGGTAAGAAAGTGGTATTATACCCAATTTATTCATCTCCTATATATATATATATATATATATATATATATATATATATATAGGAGATATGTCCCATGGCTCTATACCATCAACACTATACACACAGAGCTGGCCTATCTAAGAACTGACTAACTGCCTGATGAGGTCATAGCCATTCAATGGCTATCATCGAAATATATATAGCAGTAAATAAAGGATTATGAGTTCATGCAATTGACTTATGTTTCGTTACTATATATATATATATATATATATATATATATATATATATATATATATATATATATATATATATGTGTGTGTGTGTGTGTGTACGTGTGTGTGTGTGTGTGTGTGTAAAAGGTAAACAGAAATAACAACACAATCGGTACAGTATCTGGAAGGGATATATTAGGTTAACGCTTGATATAGCAGGAAGAGGGTATTAACGTTTCGGACGCTAGTCCTTCATCAGAAGAAAGAATGAGAAATAAGATAGATTGAAGGGACGGGCGGGATGGAATTGGAAAAATGTCTTTAGATAAAAATAACAGGTCAAATCATGTTGACATCTCTTGCAAAACTGTTGGTGCTGGCGTTTTGTGTATGATTTATTTTTTAGAAAAGTGGATGATGGAGCGCGTCTACCTGAAGTGGAAAAAAATACGTTTTTAAAAAGATCTGTACTCGTGCACGTGCGTAAGCATCTGTGTGTGTGTGTGTGTGTGTGTGTGTGTGTGTGTGTGTGTGTGTGTGTGTGTGTGTGTGTGTGTGTGTGTGTGTGTGTGTGTGTGTTATTATACGTCCATACGAAGCCTAGAAGAAATGTGTTTGTATGTAAGTACGAAACTATGAGCGAAAGTATATTAACATAAGGGTGTGTGTATACAGATATACAGATATATATATATACATTCATTTATTGGGTCTATTGGTGAGCTTTGTGGATCAAAAGTTTCACCTGCGCACTCACAGGATCACAAGTCTTGTATGGTCAGTAGCAGGTGAGACTCCAGAGTAACAATGATTAGCCATAATAAATGTATATTTAAACTCTACTTCGATATTGAGTTTTCATTCTTACCACTGTCAATAATGCACGTACTCTCAGATCTTGAATAATCCTCCCCGCGCCCCACTTATTAATTTGTTAGATTTCTCCCCCCCCCCCTCCCCCACCTGCTTATTACATTTTGTTAATCTATCTCCAGCGAAATTTTATTGTAAGTGATTCATATTGATACAGCAGCTGGAGAATGTAATGATGATTTTATTTTACATCAAAAAACCATTAAATACAAGAAAAGCATATTACATGAAATCCCATATTTTGAACGTACACTATGTAAGTACTGATTTACCAAGCACCCCCACCCATTATTGCCACCCGTCCTATTATTCGGGACACGAAAGTGCAACCAAACTCTCCTCCTCTCTATGGCTATTACACAAAACTCTTTTAATCCCTCTCTCTATCTACTAAAACCAAACTCTAGCCCTCTCTATATCTACCACGACACCGACTCTCTTATTCCACTCTATGTCTAAGACTAATACAATCTCTCAATCTCTATGAATATCTACACTTATCTCTCCCAATACCCCTCTGTATATCAATCACCCCTAAACTCTCACCCTCTCTATATCTACACCAAATTCTCCCCCTCTCTATATTTACTGCACGGTACTCTCTTCCAACCCCCCCTCTCTATATCGATTATCACCAAACTCCCCCCATCACTATATCTAACACACGGAACTCTCTTCCAATCTCCCTCTCTATATCAATTAATACCAAACTATGCCCCTCTCTATATCTACTACGCGGAACTCTCTTCCAAACACCCTCTCAATATCAATTAGCACCAAACTCTCCCCCTCTCTATATCAGTACACATCAATCTCTCCCCCTCACTAATCTAATATACAACACGCTCTCCTAAACCCCCTCGCTATATCAATTACCACTTGATATAGTCGTGAATTACTTCGCTCCGGACTTTTACGGATTATTGTCAAAAAAACTGTGAGTTCATTGCTCAATTTAATAGCATTGTTTAGTTTAACCCCTTGCCTGGGCCTTCAGACGTTGAGTCAACTAATTTTCGCCCCTTTCTGGGGCGAAATTTTCATTTTCATCTCAAAACTGTGTAGACTTGGTAGTCAGCAATGGATGCCATTTCCACCTCGCACACTGTCGTGAGTGCCACGTCCACTAAGAAAAGTGGTGGAGGGAAGGTAGGAGTACAAAGCTTCCAGCCTTCCCCCCTCGCATTACGGGGTCGATAAAATAAAGTACCAGTAATACACTGAGTAATTGCTGGGCCTTGTGCCTAACGTAGAAACAATTATCGAAAAACGTTGAAAATATTGAAACCACGAAACCAAACCCGGTAAATAATACCAGCAGCAACAACAAGAACAATGACAACAACACCACAACCAACAACTGCAACAATAGCAACACCAAGGAAAACATGAACAATATTACCAACAGTGACAACAACAGCAGCAACAAAAAAGACAACACCAAAACAACATTTGCACAGACTGTAAAAAAAAACGAACTATACACGCCAATAGACATAACAAATGCTAAACAACTATTACAAGACGCAAAACAATTCGTGACTTTTGGCGAGAATGGTGCTTTTAGCATCAATTCTCCACAGGAATTACGTAGAGAGACTATCCTGAAAACTGTGGTTTTCAGGACAATATCGAACGAAACAAGACAACCAGCTCAATTATCACAAAATGAAATTGTGGTTCTAAAAGATGCAATGAAGGACATAACCTTCATACAAAAAGGAAAACTGTTTGGTAGCATTTCGGTGCTAATGAACAACCAGTCAACAGCACAAAAGTACTCGGTATCACCCATTGTGTCCCCCCGCTTCACCTTTTTCCCCACATACAGGGGAAAAAGGACACAAAGAATAAAAATAATGAGTATCACACCAAATGTAAATATTTGGTGGATACTATGTGGAATCTTTGACTTTGATGAAGACAAGATAATTTCAATAGGAAAGTCCTCCGGAGGTGTATTTGGTGGGACCAGCGTAGAAGTTCTGGTGCAAATGAGCCCAGAACGAATAGCGAATATCCCACAACGCGAACCTCTGGACGGGCTAACTTATATAAACATTTCAGTGGAGGGAAGGCGGCCGTCATGTTACCACTGCTTAAGCAGGGGTCACCTGAAGGCTGCCTGTCCTCAATTAATGAGTAAAAAAAAAAGGCTCTTCTGCCAACCCCGAACACAACACAACCACCACTACCACAACAACAACAACCACAACACGGAAAAATAACAACACAAAACACTGTTCCACCCAACCCCTCCTCACCTAAACAAATACAAAAGCAACCACAACAAAACCACAAAATATACCCCTCCCCAACAACACGGAAGAGGACTCCGTATCAACGTCACCCAGTGACGACGAGGGAGAATCCTTTCAACAGGTGAAAAGGAAAAAAAAAGGCACCACATTAACAAAAATGCTTCAAACACACAACCACCAGCACAAACAGAACAAACAGAATAAACAAAAAACCCACCCCTCCCCAAAACATAACACATACTACAAAACGCAAACACGCACAAGAACAACAAACAAAAACAAACACAACACAACAAAAACTCTATACATACATTAACAAGAACAATAAAACTTTAATGAAAGCGATAGAAAATAACCCTTCGGTGGAAACCGAAGGGATCACTTTCACCTACGCAGCGAACAAACCGCACCTAATGATGATTAGGGTCCCAACGGAAACTTATGTAACTTTGAAAAAGAACCATCCAATGCATGTGGGGACCAACTGCACCAAACCACTTAACCACGTCCTATTGAGATGTTTCCCCACCCCCACACCAGACACCCACACCCCACCAAACACCCTAATCCCACCACACACTGATGTCCTCACCCCACCACAAACCACCACCCCACCAAACAACCCTTCCAACACCACCATGGAAATTGTGCAGCCTGGTCCCCAGGAGACGAAGAGGTAAGTAATTTCCTTTCCTCTTCCTGTTTACCTCTTCAACACCAACATGGCCAATATAAGAGTCGGATGTGTGAATGCACGCGGCCTGGGGATGTCCTGGAAACAGGGCAAACTCTTAAATGACCTCAGATCGCACAGAGTGGATGTAATGGTTATTTGCGAGTCCAGGATCAGCAGCGAGCTCCAACTGGCCACCATCTTCGACGACTTTGAGATCTACGCATCTCTCTGTCAGCCGAGGGGTGAGGATGGGGTTGTCGTTCTGCTGCGAAAATACCTGGGTCGACTGGTGGTTTTAGACGTCGGCAGTGGTGAAGGTGGAGCTTCAGGCTGGTGGCAGCGTATGCCCCATCTGGGACACCGCGACCGGACATCTTCTGACGCCTGAAGGATTTCCTGGGAACGTCTCGCTTCTTGCTTTTAGTGGGGGACTGGAATGGTATCCTGGATGCACGTTGGGACTATGCAGGGCATGTCCCGATAGAGGGGGGTGTAACAGCCTCAAACGATTAATCGGCCGATTTGTTCTGGCCGATAGATATCGACTAGATTTTCCGACTGTGCCACTGTGGACGTGGACTAATCGCAGCGGAACATCTAGGTCGTACCTAGATAGGTTCCTAGTTAGAAATAAGGATAGGGACATATTAAGCTGTCCACGAATGTTCATGGTTGACTATTCGGATCACAAGTTGGTGACCGGAGTGGTCAACCTTGATAGAACTCATAGACAGGGACCCGGTTACTGGAAGCTAAACTTGTCTTTACCGACAAACAAAGCTTACAGTAAGCGGATTAGCACACTAGTTATGCAGCGTTTGACGGGGGCAATTGTCAACAGCAGGTGGTGGGGCTCTCTCAAGAGAGAAATTAGAATGGAATCGATAGGTTTTAGTCGGGAATTAGCATCAGATAGGAATAGAACTGAAAGGGAATTAATAAATAGAGTAGAAGAGGTGATTAGGAGTGGCAACGTGGCCGGCGTGCTGGCGCCAAGAACGGCCCTAGACAGTTCTTTGATGCGAAGCACGTGGGCTGCGTTGTCAGGAATAAAATACGTGTTCTGGGTAACGAGGGAGCCAAAGCTGTTAGCTGGGCCCGAGTGACAGAGGCAAAAAGTGGAAACAAGTCCACGATTCGGTCTTTGAAGGACCAGGATGGACGCGTGATCCTTGAACGGCCTTTCAACGGCGCTTTGCACGACTGTTCGGGAGGGGCGGCGGGCCGGGTGGGGCCATGGATTTCGGTCCATACCTCGACGATCTGGCGCGGCTCTCGGACGGGGAGGCGAAGCCTGCGAGAGGCAGATTTCAGCTGCTGAAATAGGGGAAGCGCTGAGCCAATGCGGCAAACGCAAATCTCCGGGTCTCGATGGTCTACCATACGAACTTTATGTAGCGATGCCGCGCTTGTTCTCCGGTCTCCTCGAAGCGGTCTACTGCAACTGGCAACAGAACGGGAGAATTCCCAGTTCTGTGACCAAGGGTGTAGTCACGCTGGTGAGGAAGGACGAGAACAAGGGGGATGACATAGATAACTTCAGGCCCATAACTCTGCTAAACACAGAGTTAAAGATTTTGGCCAAGGTGTTAGCGAAGAGGTTGGCGCTTTTCGTCGGGAACCTGGTGGGAGAAGCGCAGACATGCGCAATCCCGTCCAGGTCCATACACGACAACCTCCACCTCATGCGATACATCGTCGAGAGGGTAGGGAACGAACCCGGCTTTGGTGGGGCCCTGATCAACTTGGATCAATCTAAGGCGTTCGATAGGGTTGACCATCGGTACCTGGATGCGGTGCTCGCGGCGGCAGGCTTCGGACCCGTTTTCAGGGGCTAGATTGCGGCAATGCACAGCAGCAACACCTGCTCGAGGATCAAGGTGAACGGCTACCTCTCGGAGCAGTTCCAAATCACGCGATCCATCCGACAGGGATGCCCTCTCTCCTCCCTCCTATATGTGCTGGCTGTCGAGCCACTACTGCGGAAGCTGGAGCTGTTGCAGAGCATCCCCATGGAACCGGGATTGCGGAAAGCGGTGTCGGCCTACGCCGATGACGTGACAGTAATGGTGTCGTGCGCCTCGGAAATCGGGCAGATCGGCACCTTACTGGAGGAATATGAAAGGTTCACAGGAGCCAAGCTGAACCGGGACAAGTCCGTCGGTTTGCAACTCGGGACGTGGATGGGCAAAACGATGCCCTCCGACGGCAGCGTCGGATGCTGGACGGAGGGACCGGTGAAGCTGCTCGGGGTCTGGTTCGGACCGGACCTCCAGGTGGAGAAAAACTGGGACGAGGTAACGGGCAAGGTGTTTGCACTCGCCCAGAAGTGGGCCGAGTGCAAACTATCCCTGAAAGGTCGAGCGGAGGTGGCGAACGCTTATATAGCGTCCGTCATCTACTACCGCTTGACCGTCGTGCCTTGCCCAGAGAAAACACTCGCCAAAATGGAGCACGCGCTCTTCCGATTTCTTTGGAAGAAGCGAGCTCCTTTGGTGAGAAGATCCATCTGCTGTCAACACCCTTCGAACGGAGGGCTGGAGATGCCGTGGCTGACGATGCGTAGACACGCATTAAGGCTACGGCACCTCCAGGTGTTCCTCACCGTTCAGCCGGTGTGGGCCCTGTTTGTGAGGCGAGCCTTTCCGAGACTCGTCTCACTCACCGAGCTGCAATCCTGGGCCAAGCAAAGACCGAGAAAAGTGGGCGACTGGCACATTGAATGTGCCCAGGCGCTCACGGCCCTCTGGCAAGCGGATCTGGCAATCAGTGGAGACTCAACCTCAACATTCTATAGAGGGTTGGTGCGCAGTAAGTGCGACGACGCTCTCGGAGAGGCTCTGGGCATGGAGGAAGATGATCTGGCCAGTCTGTTCGGTAGGACGTTTGGCCCGGGACCGATGGACAACTTCCAAAAGTCCCTGGCTTGGCAATGTTACCGAGGAGCTCTACCCGTTCGGGACAAGCTCTACAGACACGAGCGCCCGGGTAGGGACCCCTCGAAGAAGATCTGTCCGAGATGCGTGCACGCATTCGTACACTGCCCGGGCGTTGCTGACCTGTGGGGCTATGTCGAACAACTACTGTCGCGGGTGGGACCAATCCGGTTGACCACCGAGAACATTGTCACGATCAAACCGCCTCCCCCTCAAAAACAAGGAAAGGCGGTTTTCCTCTGTGTGATAGCTATGGCGAAAGAAGTATGGTGGACAAGGTTGAAAGGGCTGATGTCAGATATCTTTCTCTCCGGCCAACAACTGGTCTTTTTTTCAAGTACCACTTTAGAAGAAGGATCAGAATGGAGAGAGAGGTGTTCTACCCCAGCAAGTTTTATGAAAGATGGGTGAAAGTAGCGAGAATGGCCCGAGTGAATGGGCCTTCTCTCTATATCAGCCTGTAGGTGAGAGAGGAGAAGAATGAGAAGAGGAAGGAAGCACCCGCTCTTTGTGCTCCTGAAGAGGAGGTTTGCACATTTTTTCGGGGGTGTGTGCGACCCATGTCAACGCCCCCTCCCCCTATTGAGGACATCGATTGTTAAATTTAATTTGTTATATGTTTTTTACACGTCTTTTTAAATGTATGTAAACTCCCCCCTTTGTATTTGTCCCAATCTTTGATGCCCTGGTGGCAAATAAATAGAAATTTATATCAATTAACACGAAATTCTCTCCCTCTCTATATATCAATACCCCTCTATATATCAATTAACCCCAATTTCACCCCCTCCCTATATCTACTATACGGAAGTCTCTTCCAATCGCCCCCATATATCAATTACCACCAAACTCTCCCCCTCTCTATATCTGATATACAACATTCTCTCCCAAACCCCCTCACTATATCAATTATCACCACACTACCCCCTCTCTATATCTACCATATAACACACTCACTCATCCATCTTACTCTGTCCATCACTACCAAACGCTTCCCCTCTGTATATCTGCTATACGGAACTTTCTTTCAATCCCCCTCTCTATATCAACTAACACCAAACTCTCCCTCTCTCTACATCTATATCTATCTGTTCTTTCTCTCTCTACATAACATGCACATAAATTGTAGCACATATAAAAATAGATGTATGTTTTGGTAGTTTAGGGAGAACGTATAATTATTGTGAGGGAGGGGCATGGCCCCACTGATCTCCCTATTTCCACCGACCCTGATATGCATGTGTGTATTTTTTGTGGCTCAGCAGGCGACACATGACCGTTATGTACTTCAGTTTTTTTGTTTTAACTAATCTTTCGGAGGCCGAGGTCACAAGAGGCCGAGGTCAAAAGAGCTCAAATGTGGCTAGGGAAGATGAAATTCAGCCCTAGATGTTAAAATCCTTAAACAGAGAAGGTATTCCGTGGGTGACTCGTGTGTGCCGGGTAGCCTGGATCTCTGGAAAGGCACCTAAGCAATGACAATCGGGAGGGTTAATCCAAATTTTCAAAAGAGGAGACAAGAGAGATTGTTCCAATTATAGAGAGATCTTCTTGTTAAGCCTCCCCGGTAACGTCTATGCTAAATATCTGGCAAGAGATGTAGGGAGATTGTCGAGTCCAAGCTAGCTGATCAACAGTGTGGTTTTTGCCCTGGACCCAGTACAACCGACTAAATATTCACACTGCGGCAGGTCTTTGAGAAATCGTGGGAGTGTTGAGAAGAGGTGTATTCTTTTTTATGATGGAAGTTGATGGGTAGCTTCTTGTTGCCCCAATATCGCTTTACGAGAAAGCCCTAGTATTTTTGTTCGGGTTAATGGGGCTTAGTATAATCCATTCAATGTGGGTGTCAGACAACGCCAAGGGTTTGTATTGTCACCTCCCCTGTTCCTAGTATTTATGGGCTGGATTGATATGCGCAGCCGGGTTGGAAATGATAACGAGACTGGCGGTGTAGGATCAGTCGACTGGAATTTGTGGACATGATACTACTTCAATTGTCAGAAGGTAACCTCCCATATGCACTTAATATGTTTGAGTGCAAGAATGGCAGGAGCTGGTGCAGTAAAGCGCCAGCTTCAACATTCGGTTATCCGAAAAAAGGGTGTAGGTGTAAAAGCCAAACTCGTCATCTTCATTTCTGTATCCGTACCAACCCTTACCTATGGTAATGAATAAGGACCGAAAGGATACGATCGCGAATACAAGAAAAGAAGAAGTGGTAGTAGTAGTAGTAGGAGTAGTAATAGTAGTAGTAGTTTTCAGACATCAATACATTGGTTTGCTTCTCACTATCTTTTCCGGCGAGATAACGAAAGCAATATACAGTTTATTCATTTCAATATTGGAGTTTTCTTTCTTGACAATAATTATCATTAACCCTAATAATATTTTTTATTACCCGTTTAAATTAAAGTGATTTGGAATTCCTTTTAAGCTCATTTCATATTCAAAATATATGCTTAGCTGTATTTGTTTTGGCTTTGGCTCAATTTCCGTTCTATTCTGTCCGCCGGGGCCGCGGGGCGGCCAGCACGTGAGCCCCCATTTGCTTATAATAGTGAGATGTGGGGAGAGCGGTGCTGAAGGAGGTAGTGTCAGTTGGAGTTTGGTTCCTTTGTGTTCGGACCTGATGTATATGTATATATTTATTTACCCCACCACATTTTAATCAAATAAATGGTTACAATATCACTGTGGTCCAATAGTTGTTAGTATTAATAGGTAGCCCCTAGGGCGGTGGATTGGTAGTATCGGTAGAGAGTCGGTCACTATGCTTCGCGGCATAGAGTTACAGCCCTTTACATTCTGAGTTCAAATCCTGCCGAGGTTACCTTTGCTTTTCATCCTTACGGAGTCGATAAAATAAAGAACCAGTCACGCACTGGGGTCGATTTAATCGACTTTCCCCTCCCCCAAAATTGCTAGCCTTGTGCCTATATATAAAAAAACATTAATAGGTAGCCATGTTTATTACTACCGTCTGAGAATTAGGTACCTGACAGACAGACTACTCCGTTACATGCATTCCTGCTAAGTCACCAGTTTGAGAATAATCCGCTTGTTGGAGGCGTCACGTTTGGTAGGGTGGCTGTTGCAGCGGGTGTCCCTGGCCATTCTTCGCAGTAACGCCTTTGCTGTCTTGTCCGCGAGGCACATCCCGGATAGAGGTTTAGTGCCTGGCCTTCTCCCTCTCTCTTCTTTCCTTATTTGGTCCTTTTTATCTTTTTTCTTTTCATTTCCTCTTTTGTTCCATTTGAAAGTGTGTTTTGTTTTTGGCAGTATCGGTAGAGGGTTGGACGCCATATTTTC
>CAXHJY010000551.1:42500-60000 GCA_964016885.1 Eledone cirrhosa | reverse complement strand
AGAGGTAAAAGAAGTCGAATTATTTAAGGTAGTCACTATAAAACCAATGATGCAAGAAATGAATTATTTTCTTCAGAGTGGACTCTTACGATATTGAATAGAAATAATGGAATTAGTCTTCTGGACCGCGTGTATGCCGTTTCAAGTAGACAACCCAATCTTTAACCCTAACACTAAACTTTACCCTAACAAATACCATGGGGAAAAGAAATAGAATTGTGAAGCGTAGTGGTTTCTGATGCATCATCTATTGTGCATTTGCATTTGTAATACACATTAACATTGCTTATCTAGGAATTGGCACTGGAATGCATCGTCCTTAGCCGAACTTGTTCGCTATCTTCATCCATATATGTGTGTGTATGAATGTATATATGTACATATACACACAAACTCTCTCTCTCTCTCTCTCTCTCTCTCTCTCTCTCTCTCTCTCTCTCTCTATCTATCTATCTATCTATCTATCTCTCCTTCTCTCACTCTCACACACACACAGACACACACAAAGTGATGGCAATATGAATGGACCTGTTATTTTTATCTAAAGACATTTTTTTCCAATTCCACCCGCCTGTTCCCACAATCTATCTTCCTTCTCATTCTTTCTTCTGATAAAGGACTAGCGGCCGAAACGTTAAGTCCCTCTTCCTGCTATATCAGGCGTTAACCTAATATATCCCTCCCATATACTGTATCGATTGTGTTGTTATTTCTGTTTACCTTTTACATACATTTATATATATATATAGAAAGAGAAGTAGTAAGATAACAGTAGGTTCATCATACCAAGAACAATTGTTTCCATTATGCGGATCTTCAGTCCGAGCTGAAGATCCGCATAAGGTGAAACAATTGTTCTCGGTATGATGAACATACTGTTGTGTTACTACTTCTACCAAACTCATCCCATGGACTGAGTGCTCTACCACTACGGCTATTATCCTCCAGTGTTCTACCTCTCTCTCTCTCTATATATATATGTGTGTGTGTGTGTGTGTGTGTGTGTGTGTGTGTGTGTACATGTATATTTGCGCGTGTATGCGTGTGTAATTCAAGATTTAAAAAGACACTCAGAGAGATACATTTACACAAAGTCTATTCAATTTCCCGCCTGCTGGAAAAAGGAGGTTGGATGATAGAACAAAATGAGAAATAAGTGTTTATCAGGATGGATGTGGGCGAGTAAATAGTCCGGTGTGTCGGGTGGAGTACCGAGGTGGTGGCGGAGCGGCCGAATATGTAATTAACACTGATATGTCTATGTTGATGCACTGTATTTTGTGAGTGTACATGATGGAACGTCTGATAGAATGATTTATGGTATTCGTTCCGACATTCTGCTCTCTGAGTTCAAATCCCGCCGAGGTCAACTGTACATTTCATACTTTCGGGAGCGATAAAAATGTTCTAGTTTTGTACTGGGGTTGATTCTTTCGCTATACCTATTTCTCATGTCCTCTCTCTCTCACTTTCTATATTTTTCTGGAAGAAATCTACTCTATATATATCCTTCGAGAGGGGTGGGCCCCTCCAGACTTCGCTCACAGATATATACATATATGCTTTCAAATCACAAGCGACCTAAACCGCTGGCACTTTAGGTCTGAGTTCAAATCCCGCTAAAGTTAACTTTGCCTTTCATCCTTACTGGGTCGATAAAATAAAGTACCAGTAATGTACTGGGTATTTGCTGGCCTTGTGCCAAAAGTAGAAAAAATTATATTATAAGGCTCGGAAAATATTTTTTTTTCCTTGAGGTATTTTAATTATAAGGGACTATTGTCAGTTTTTAACTGAATATATACTTTTTATTTATATTTACTAAAATAACAGATTAAAGTTTATCCATATCAAGCCCTTTTGGGATTTTAGTCTTCGCATTTATTATTATTACTATTTATATATATATACGCATACACGTGTGTATATATATATATATGTGTGTGTGTGTGTGTGTGTGTGTGTGTGTGTGTGTGTGTGTGTGTGTGTGACTTTGTGTGTGACTTTGTGTGTATGGTTCGATATATTTGTTTGATTTTGCATGTGTATTGCCAGTGGAAGTGTTTGACTATGTCTGTGTACCTTAAGTAATGTTATATGCAAAGCCCTTTATTCGGTGTAGAGCTCGTAAAGAATGACTATATATATATATATATATATATAACGAAGGAAGTGTGGTAAGGTACCAGATGGACGATAACGCACCAGAGTACTCAATACTTAGGGTAGTAGAGTGGGTAATAGGAAAATGTTTAACCCTGACAACAGAGCTCCAGCCTTTCGACGGCTATTTCTGGACTAAATTCCAGAAATAGCCGTCGAACAGCTCGAGCTCTGCCGTCGGGGTTAAACTTGTTCCTGTATATATATATATATATATATATATATATATATATATATACATATGGTATTAGGATTTGTGCTCTGAAATAGCGATATATACATGAATATATGTATAGTATATTTGCCAATATACCGTATGCTTAATTAAAAACATTTTGATGACAATACGCTATCAGTTTTAAAGTAGTGATTATGTCAGTCAATTACTTCTTTTGTTCGGCGAAAGTATATATATATATATATATATATATATATATATATATATATATATATATATATATATATATATATATATATTTTCGCATATATATATATATATATATATATATATATATATATATATCTTTTCGCATATATATATATATATATATATATATATATAAATATATATGCGAAAAGAGTCAGGATCCCGAAGACTGAGCTCCGGCCGTTTCGAAAATTATTACGGCCGGATCAACCGTCGGGGTCCTGACTCTTTTCCTATTACCCACTCTACTACCCTAAGTATCGAGTACTCTGGTGTGCTATATTGTCCACCTAGTTCCTTTAAAGTATTAGCTTTTAAATAATTCCCTTTTCTTTCAACCCATCAACTAATGACCTCCACCCATCCCAATCCACACCCTCTCCTACCACCAGAAAAGGTATAAATACCCCTATATTTACTTGTAAAGTCAGCTTCCTGATGATTTCTCACGAATGAAACAGTTCTAGTCCTGTAGAAGTTTTTCTATATTAAACATTTATACTCTGCACTGTATTGAGTACCTTACTGTGTTTACCCCCGATTGAACCCGGGATAACTTATATATATATATATATATATATATAAGTTGTTCACTGCAGTTTATCAATGTCTGCAACACATCAAGATGGGACGATAAAATGCAATTCAGTGAACCATTTCGACCAAGCTCACGTAAAAGTATAAGAAGCACTCAGATTTACACATATAATACTGTATCTGTAATATGTGTGCCCATATGGAAACGGCCATCATAATATTCACTATAAGTAATAGTTGAGAATATCAGAGATGTACACCGGGACATGAAAAATTGTTGGGTGTAGCAATTAGGGGTCGCAAGGACACAAACCCATGGATAATTAATGGCAATGTGGACAAACCTAATTTTCATTTTGTAATAGCATAATCAAATAACTTACTATGGATTAATTTTAACTTACTATGGATTAATTTTTATGAATATAATTTTATTGATCTTTAGATGAAGAAAGTGTGAACATCACTACTTCCATTTGTGACAGCATCCGTTCCACCTTACTTGTTGCTCTGAACGAGGACAAACAGAAATAAGAAAAAAAAAATTCTAAAAAAAAAAAGGAAATATGAAATCATATAAAAACAGAAAATCTCAAGTTTCATTTCTATATAAATCACAAAAACCTCTACAGCAAAACTAGACAGTGACTGACTGGCATGTCCTTGACACATACACACACACATACATACTATATATATCGTTTATGTGTGTTGTAGGGGTCTGTGGAGGTATTGGTGTCTGAGTCTGTGTAAGAGCGCGTGCGGACCCACAGGGTCACTAACCTGAGCCTTTCCGGAACTTGTTGCAGTTGTTTTGGTATCGCTACCACTACTATTTATATATATGTATGTGTGTATATATACATATGTATATATATATACATATGTATATATATATATATATATATATATATATATATATATATATATATATATATATATATATATATGTGTATATATTAGGTTATGCAAGAAATGCTTAGGATTAATACATTTGTAAACACTTGGAATAAAATTACCTGTTTATGATGTCTACCTGTTTTATTAATCATTCTTGATATATTATATTATATTATATTATATTATATTATATTATATATATATAAAATAAAGTACCAGTAATACACTGGGTAATTGCTGGCCTTGTGCCTAACGTAGAAGCAATATATATATATATATATATATATATATATATATATATATATAAAATATATATATTAGACCTGATGGCAGCGAAATATCTAACATCAACATCTTTCTTAATGTTATTCTTATACTGAATCTACATCGTAAATACAAACTACGAATGTAAAGACCTTTCTCCTGATTGGTTCTGTTTTTACCAAAACAATCTCTTCTGAACACACACACAGACACACACACACATACATACATACACACACACACACACACACACACACACACACACACTTACACACACACACACACACACACACACACACACACACAGACACACACATACACACACACACATATATATATACAGGGGGCGGATGGTATTTCAGGACAGATTTATGGTTAAAAAAAACGCTTATATAATAACAGAAAAAAAATATACTCTTATAAGTATAACATAAACATAAAGCTAAATTATCAATTTATAATTTCATTCAATAAAACCACCATAAGCATCAATAACTGCCTCTACACGGGTTCGAAATCGTTTAAAAAAACTCGGATTAAGTGGTCCTTGTTCATATCGGACATGACTCGAATTATGGCGGCTTTCAAAGCATCTTAGGTGCTATGGGGGTGTTCATTGACATTTTTCTCAACGATGCTCCATACATAGTAGTCCAGTGGATTGAGACCTGGAGAATTAGGAGACCAAATGTTGGGTGAGATGTGATCATGCAAATTGTCAGCCATCCATGTCAATTGAGCCTTGTGTGATTGTGCAGAATCTTGTTGAAAGACATAAGGCCTTCCATTGCATACACTGTTGACCCAAGGCTTAACAACTTTATCTAGAACCTCAATATATGCAGCAGCATTCACCCTAAGGTCTTGTGGAAAAATGTGAGGAGGCATCACATGTCCTTCATTGCTAACAACACCCAAAACCATGACATTTCCAGGAGATTGTGTGTGCATTACTCTTAGAACCTCACAAGGGTATGAACATAACCACCTATCATTTCTTCTGTTAGTTTTGTGGTCCTGGTCAAAGTTTTTCTCATCTGAGAAAAACCAAATCACACCATCTTCTGGTGGATTTTTAAGTTTGTTTAAAAGTCTTTTGGATCTGATTAAACGCTTTTCTTTTGTTTTTCCTGAAATGAATTGACATATTCTCATCACGTAAGATTTGTATCTGATGTCTTCATGCACAACATTTCTGATTGTTTTTTCTGACACACCAAATTTTTTTGCAATTGATCTCATTGATTTTCCTGGATTGTTATCAATGTTTTGCGTAACTTCCTGAATAAATTCAGATGTCCTGATAGAATCAGAGCGTTTGGAATGTTTTTTACGTTTTGATACAGGTTAGACGTTTTCATCTTCTTCCTCTAACTCACACTGAAACTTGTGGACAAAAGATCTTGCAACTTTCAGAAAACGAGAAATTTCTAAATCCCCATGCTGAGCCTTCAAAGCCACAATCACAGCTTGCCTTTTCAATTCATTAGTAAGCATAGTTATTTTCATTGTTATTTTCTGAAATGGAAGTTCAATAAAAATTAGTCAAATAAAATAATGTCTAAAAATTCATGTGTCATCAAATACCGCCTGCAACCTATATATTAAAATGTAGCTTTAACATAGCTGTATACATATATGTGCGGTAGGGCTGGTTCACCTGGGGTAACAACGTCTGACACAAATATATATACAATTATGTGTGTGTGTGTGTATGCGTATATGTGTGTGTGTGTGTGTGTATGTGTGAATGTATGTATGTGTGTATGTCTGTATGTGTGTTTAGCTGTGTGTGTGTGTTTGTGTGTATACATATATATATATATATATATATATATATATATATATATATATATATATGTGACATCACATCTGAAAATTTCTAATATGGTAGTCAAAAACTGGTTCGTAATTTTCTTCGGCTATTTCTGGAAATCTGGAAGGACGAACATGCTTCACAAGAATTCAGAGATGCGCCTATAATCTGTCTTTACAATAGGAGAGGTAAAAAATCTGTCTATGACAAATCTCGTGGCATCTCCCTTCTTTCTATGCTAGCAAGGTACTTCCTCGTGTCATGCTCAACAGAATTACATCCAGACTTGTTGATCATATCAACCCGGAAAATCACGTATGAGATAAAATACAGGTATCCGCCTTTTATAGCCCACCTATATATATATATATATATATTGGAAAATGTGTGAGATCCTTGGTACAGTTAGGTATATCTGAAACAAATGAAAAGAATGACTTCACTTGTAGTGTTAAAAAATCTTTGATTTAATGTTGTAATATTATAATATTTTGAGTTGGTAGATCCAGTAATGTCTTTGTTAACTTCGGTGGGAAGAATTTTAGAGATTCCTGGTTAACAATTCCTGGTTTGACAATCGCCACAGACAGACGAATGCGAGAAAGTTTTCCAACCCAAGTTAACCAGGAATTTCTAAAATTCTTCCCACCGAAGTTAACAAAGAAATTACTGGATCTACCAACTCAAAATATTATAATATTACAACATTAAATCAAACATTTTTTAACACTACAAGTGAAGTCATTCTTTTCATTTTTTTTTCCAGATATACCTAACTGTACCAAGGATCTCACATATTTTCCAATACATATATATATATATATGTAGAAGTTCTATTTAAATTGTTGGGATACAACAAGCAAATATTTTTATAACTGATATAAAGCACTTAACAAATTATTGGAGTAAAAATACGATATATTAACAAATGGAAACTATATTTATAAAACCATATTTATTTCATTATACATATTTCAAGGACACCAAGTTAAATTATGGTGTGCTTTCATCAGATAAAATATAATATAGATCATATGACTATCCGGGAGCTTCCAACAGAAATGGTTGCATTCTTTAAGGGTATGTCAATATTTATTTATAAAACTGATCTATATTATATTTTATCTGATGAAAGCACTCCATAATTTAACTTGGTGTCGTTGAAATATGTATAATGAAATAAATATGGTTTTATAAATATAGTTTCCATTTGTTAATATATCGTTATATATATATATATATATATATATATATATATATATATATATATATATATAGAAAAGAATGAAATGAAATTTCATTTCTCATACTTACACACACACACATATATATATATATATATGAATATGTATAATGAATATCGTTTCGAACGGTAAAATGTTTTCCGTATGCAGACTCAATATATATAAGCAGAGTCAATGTTTTATTTTCCGAATAGAGACAATGTCTTCAAACCTTCCGCGATGACGTCTTTATATCGAACTATCTACCAATTTACCACTGTATCTCTCTCTCTCTCTCTATATATATATATATATATATAACTCTCTCTCTCCCTCTCTCTGTATATATATATATATATATATTTATATATTTATAAATAGATAGATACAGTGAGATAGATACAGTGATATATATATTGATATATATATATATATATATATATATATATATATATATATATATATATATATATATATATATATATATATATATTGTTTCTACTTTTGGCACAAGGCCAGCAATTAACCAGTGTATTACTGGTACTTTATTTTATCGACCCCGTAAGGATGAAAGGCAAACTTGATAAATAGATAGATAGAGATAGTGAGATAGATATTCGTTTCTTTATCTGAATCTTCCCTTTAGCCCTCTTTTCCTCTCATTCATTTTACATGTTTACACAAGTTCTCGGTGTTTCCTCAAACCTCTATCGTTTTCTCCCCGCTTCTCAAACATGTACACACATACACACACTCATTCTCTTTCTCTCTTTCACCTATGTATTTTACTGTGTATCAATACCAATCTCTCAACTTGATACAATATCAAATACATATCAACAGAGGTCACGATATTCATATCCCAAACGCATTTCAACACGCACACGCACAAAAACACGCACGCGTATACACAGTCACATATAAACTCACACAGACACACACATATATACAAACACACACACATATATATATGTAGAAGAAGAAGAAGAAGAAGAAGAAGAAATAGGTAACGACTAGACAGAATGAATGGATAGATAGATTGTAATCATATATATATATATATATATATATATACATTGCAAAAAAAAAAACTATGGAAAAACTGACAATCCCATCTCCTCAAACAACCTATGTAAATCTCTCTATATATATGTAATAAAGAAATATATAAACATATATATAAGTGTGTGTGTATGTATGTGTGTGTGTGTGTATGTGCGTGTGTGCGATAATTTGTGATTGATAGTAATTACGGAGGTCGAATGTTTGGAGTTTTATTTGGTTTCTAGAAACAGATCTGTCAAGGAATTTTTATGAAATTCGTTGCGGCGATCAAAATTCATTACATAATAACCCCCACACATACACACACACAGACAAACAGGCACACAAGCACACACTCACACACACAACGCCGTTTCTGATACCTCTTGTAAAACAAGATGGAATCAAGACAAGAGATTGTTAAACATGTTCTACTAGGGTGAAAAAACAGAAACACAGTTGAGTAGTAGAGTTCATGGGACGTACAGAAATATTCTAAAATATATTGGATTATGTCGTGATGCTCTCACTCTCACTCTTTAACTCTCTCTCTCTTTCTCTCTCTCTCTCTCTCTCTCTCTCTCTCTCTCTCTCTCTCTCTCTCTCTCTCTCTCTCTCTCTCTCTCTCTCTCTCTCTCTCTCTCTCTCTCTCTCTCTCTTTCTCTCTCTCTCTCTCTCTCTCTTTCACTATCTCCCTCTCTTTCTTTCTCTCACTCTTTCTCTCCTTTTCAGTCTTTCTGAAATCACTTCAACTCTCCCATACTCCCTATGTCTTATTCTACTTCCACCTTCTCTCATACACACTTTCTTCGTTCCTTCTCATCCCTCTCAGACGTTGGTAAAAATAAACGAACAAATCCTCTGTCAATCACGCAACTTTGAAGCCCTAAAATTTCGACGAAACATTGAAGAATTCTGTAACAGCACACCCTCTCCATTGAAAACCATTGCAACACAAATTACGCCTACATACGTAAAAACGAAACTAATAACCCGAACACCTATAAGCACAAAAAGAATCGTAATTAATTTAATAGAAGTAGCTAAACGTGTAACTGTACCAAACCTGACAATACAGAGAGGAGAACACACATCAACAACAAAAATAACAGCCAAACCCGTAACCACAACATAAACCACAAGAAAATACACAAATCCAGCATTAAAAACGAAGCCAGCAAACACAAAAAAAATACAGCAAGCTAAAATACAGCTACAACAACCAATGCGAATAAAAACCCATTAAGTATTGCAAGAATAAAAACAGCTAGGATCCCCATATATATCATCCTCAACTAAGTCGTTCTCAAGCGGAAAACGATGAGTAAGTATGTAAACCAATTTAAGAACATACATTCCGCAGAATCGGGCATATACGGACTTTTCTCAAATTTGACATCAGACAGACTTCTGATCGAACAGAGCCAGACATCTATAAAAATTCACTTAAACCGTTTTCAAAGCTGTAGGAAAACCGGACTACTCAGTTGTTCCTAATGAATAATAAACACTGTTTTCCAATATTCTACCGAATATAGTCAAATTGAGATTAGATTTTATAAATACTCGTAGCCTTGGGCTGGCATGGAACTCGGAGTTAGTTAATAAATGGCTTCATGTCAACAAATCAAATGAGGCAGCCATCACTGAGATCAAAGATTTCCGACGTGTAGAAACGCGCATTTTTCTAGGTGATTACAAAGAGTTACACACTATTTCCTTTCGACCCGGTTCGGGGGCAACGGCAATGCTTTTTGAATATAGCCCACATCTCAAAGTAAGGATTTGCCAGCGTAAACCAGAATGTTAATTCTGTGACACTGGAAATAATCAGTAGAAAAAGCGATAACTTTAAATTATTGGCCGTTTATACACCAATTTTAAGACAGGGCGACTGAATCTCTTCATGTGCTTCAACGCCTATCTGGGAATGTCCAAATGTATGATAATTACTGTTATATGGATATCTGCTGAACAGTTTTCATAGCTCTTAGGAGGGATCCGGCTATCAGATGTGTCCATCGTGTAAGTCGCCAAGCTGCTTTCTTTTAATCGAGAAGAGAAGACAGTTTTCTTCTGTCTAGTGACTATGGTGAAGGAAGTGAAAGAAAAGAAAGAGGTTGTGCGGTATGATGGGACTGAAAGGAATGAAACATATTTTGCGTTTAACCTGGCCCTCATCAACATTTATAAATTTCGCTCGAAACCGGAAGTACTCCCTTCAATTTATTTATTGAAGATTGTGGGTTGGTGGTGTGGTAAATATTGCTCAAGTAAATCATACACTTTTGTGGTCAGGTTAATACAAGACTTGTTAGGTTCAATGATTGTCCCTAGGTAGCTCTCCCCTGCCTTATGTTGGGGACATTTTTTGTTGGCAAGTTCTTTGTTATCTCTGATTTATATTTCTTTGAGTGTTAACTATGACTGCGTTTGCAGTCTACCTTCCACTTCGTCTTTTGACACTGTTGCCTCATAAAGAAATTACAGTCTCCCTGGAGCGTCGGAAAAATGCTTTGCATTCTATGTTCAAATCCCACCTAGGCCAAATTGACCTGTCACCCTTCCGGGATCGATAAAATAAAATACAAATTAAGTAGCGGAGGCAACATCTTCAACTGCTTCCTTTCGCAGAAATCTCCGACCTTGTGTCTATGTTAGAAATACTCCTCAGAATGATGATGATCACCATCATCATAATCGTCATCGTCGTCGCCGCCATCATCATCATCAGACCTATTTCCAGACAGACACTTCATGCCTGCAATTAAGAAACCATTATCAACACATTATTTCTAATTTACGTATTTATTTAATTTTATCTATTTATTATTATTTTTATTTTAAATATTTCTTACATGTATTAGTTTGTTTATTTATTTTTTGCGTATTTATCTATTTAAATATCTATGTTTCTCCGTATGTGTGTCTGTGTGAATGTTTATCTGTGTGTGTGTGTGTGAGAGATAGAGAGAGAGAGATAGTCTATGTGTGTGCGTGAGTGTTTGTGTGTGTATATGTGTGTGTGAGTGTGGGTGTGTTTGTATGTATGTGTGTGTGGACGGTGGATATCCCTGAACAGTGAATAGAATATTTTGAATACCTTACAAGCCTCTCAAGAGCTCGACAGTTTAAAAAAAAAGGTCAGCTTTACATTCTTTCTTTTTTTTTTCACTGCCAGACTGTCTACCAAACTACTGTAGCTTAATATGCAGATTTTTTATTCTTTCTCGTTGATGTTGTTGTTGTTGTTGTTGCTGTTGTCGTTGTTGTTGTTGTTGTTGTTTGATGTGAAAGATAGCATTTGTAAGTTAGAGTAGCAACGGTGTTGTTTGGTGTTGTTATTGGCTGTTGTTGTGTTAGTAGTGTTCTTGTTGTTGGTGTATATATGGGTATGGGGGTGAGTGGTAGTGGACGTTGTAGTGGTAGTGGTCGTGATGCTGCTGCTGCTTTTGCTGGTGTTGGTGTTGGAGACGATCATAATAATTGGTTGGCGTGGTTTATCTCCAGGTCAACCATGACCGAATAAATCTACGATCAAAGTTGAGCCAGCGCTGACCATCCCATCATCTACTAGATAAGGTATGTATGTGTGTGTATGCGTTCGCAGTAGTAGGGTATGAATTGAGTTAGATATGGCTTCTATTTTTAGCAGGTAAATTCACCAGGTGGAGGCTCTCTTGGTAGTGATGTTGATTGTCGACGTTGTCGTGTTGGTGTTGTTGCTGTTGTTTAGCCCCTGTTCAGCTATAATGGAGCAGAACTATGACGAAAGGCCTTCCATGCGTGCACATCTTGCCCACTGTTAAGATACATGTGTATCTAGAACTCTCATCTTATCTGTCCCGTAGTCTAGTCGACCGTTGGGGCGCCACAGATGACCCTGCAACCAGCTCCTTCCATTATTCTCACCTCTCCGCCTTCCTCATGGTTGCATCCATCGCCATGCCTGTCCATTTCGGGATGTTGTCCTCCCATCTCTTTCTCTGTCTGCCTCTCTTCCTCTCTCCTTGTACTGTTCCCTGCAGGACTGTCTTGGCAAGCACTGAAGATCTAGAACCACATGATCCAACTATATATAGGTTTTGATTTAAGTGAGATTTGGCTGTTATTTCTAGCAGGTTGAGCAACGATATAAAGCTTCGTTCATTGATTTGTATTCGAGGATGATCATTGTTTTTGTTGCTGTTGTTTAGCTTCAGATCTCTGACGGAAGGGAATTAATATAAAAGATATTCGAACCCTGACCATTCGGTATTTTTGTATATGAAGGATTACATTGTCTACGAAGGGCTCCTTCCGTTTTGAAGAGTGTAAGATATGGTTTGAAGGAGATTTTGTTGCAATTTCTTATTGGGTCAATTTCGTATTGTCGTTGATATTGCGGAGAGAACGATGGGAGGCAGCAGAATCAATAGATATGGTTGACAAATTACTTACAGTGCGTATATACGTTATTTAACGCTCTGTGTTCAAATCAGAACGTGATTTGCTTTCATCATTCCAGGGTTGAGAAAATCGATAGCAATCAGTTATTTCAGCCAATTGAATGAAGTAAACCCTTGACCAATATTTGTAGCTTTCAACGTAGGTCAGTTATCAATGTTCGATGATGGTGATGTGATAGTTATCATAGTGTCTTCTTTTTAAATATGACATACGATCCAGTTATGACCAGCGAGTCTCTATTTAAAAACATAATTTATCTAAAGTATGATCTGGAATCCATGGAAAGAGGGAATGGTATGTATGGGTAAGAGTTAATCCATAAACAGCTTGATTAGCAATTGTAGCGATGGTCCTCAATGTCGTCATTGTCGTTGTCATGGTGCTTTAGAAATATTTAGAAATTGATTTGGATGCTTAGTTTTCTTTTATTTTGGTTTTAACTCCCAGTTAGGTGAAATTTACTTTCCATCCATTCATATTCGAGGACTAAATTACCACTCAATTACAGAATTTGTTGCTACAATTTGAATGTGTGTGTCTATGTAGAAAAAAGAAGGGAGCGTTGGTAAAGGTAAATGTATAAAAGAAATGAGAAGTGTGAAAGGAATTAATGAGAGAAACGAAGACAGAGATGAGAAGTAGCGGGCGCTAGCTGATAAGGGGTAATTAAGATCAATTGTCTCTGACCCCCACACACACACCCCAGAGCTATTTAACCTTGACTTCGGACCCCGTACTCTAAATCGCCACAAGAGACTTTATAGAGCCAATGTAAGGATTTTAATATGCTAGATATAGAAGTTAGACAACATAGGACCCGTCTAAACCATTATACCGCACTCCCACTCGTCACCTCAACATATATCTTTTTTTTATGATACGGTTTCTCTCGGACATTGTTTTTCTAAAACACACACACACACACACACACTTATATATATATATATATATATATATATATATATATATATATATACATATATATATATACATACACACACGTACACATACACACATTCAGAGGCACAGGAAAATATTATGCTAAAATCCAATATACGAGTATTTGGGTTTGGTTCTTAATAGTTATTTATTATATAACGTATTTTTTCACAAATGAAGAAAATGCCTTGTTTCTTGATCCATTTGCTTCCTTTTCATATAACTTGCTTTTGTTCATTCCCAAATACTTTTGTAAGATCCTTCCACTAGTCTTTCACGAAATCTTTTAGACCATACTGTAGTTCATTTTTTTTTCTTTTTTTCATCTATGGTCTCTTCTGCTCCATGATATTTTTCCAAGTTAGGTTTCTTTCTTATCAACTAATTGCCACACATGCAATAAGATCCACCGAATTCCGAAGTACCATGTACTATCGGGATCTTGTATATTTCAAATACATCCTCACTAGATATTTTTATTGCAGCTTGAGATTTGCAGTAGAATTATACAACCCAATTTATGTAAAGCAAGATGAAAGACCAATTCACTATCGAAGGATCATGCGAGCAGACTTGTGTATTCTTCCTGCTTTTGTTAACATCAGGGCAGGAAATTCAGTTGGTCATAAAAATATCGGCAAGAAGTCATGCTGATAAGAGCACACTTTAAACATCTTAGGCAAACTGCAGTAATCTATGGCAGTTTCTCCTCATCTCAGATTGTCCTTAATTCCAGGTGATCTCGTATAATTTGAAAATACTACGTAGATGTAGCTACGGATATTAATTGCATGTTCCCTAGTCGTTGGAATTAGATTCCTACAATTGCGAAGTGAAATTTCTTGACTGGACTCCAAAATATGTAGAGATTGCTACAGTGAGATCTTTCATCAGCCGACTATATAGTTGGAATATCTCATCCGAACGGGCTAAAATACCTTTAGTTTCCCTTGTTTCCACTCCAACAGATGAATATCACAATCGTTTGTATGGTAAAGATGGTACTATATTACAAAACACTAAACGACTTCACGATTCATGAAGGCTATTGTTCCAAAGCAAACGTATGAAATATATAATAAGGAAATAAGAAGGTTCCAACTAGAATTCAGTCGTGCTCCTAAAACATGCTAGAGAGAAAATCACTTACTGGCTACTCATTTACTCATATATATATATATATATATATATATATATATATATATGTGTGTGTGTGTGTGTGTATATAAATATATCCGTATGTGGTTGTACGTTCTTTTCTGATGACCCTGTGATAAACAGGCGAAACTCCAGAGTAACAAGACTCACTATTCATTTAAGACTCACATAATAAAATATTATATATATATACATACACACTCATCCATATATCCATACATATGCACACATACACATTCATTCATATATATATATATATATATATATATATAAGGGGGGGGGGTACGTATATATACACGAATTCCCTCTTAACCGATTTTACCTTTTCTGAAGCAGTTTTTCTTAGTACCCCCTTCTATCATTTACTACTCATATATTCAGTTCATTTTTCTTCTTCTTCTTCTGCTACTACTACTACTACTACTACTACTACTACTACTACTACTACTACTACTACTTGCTGATTAAAAGTGGTCCCTCACTGGCTTGCTGCTTCAACGTTAAAATCGACCGATTATGGAAGGGAGAAGGGGGAGATAGAGGTCCTCTTCCATACCTGGAGAGCTTGGCATGTTTATATTTTATTTCGTATAGGTATTTTTAGAGGAGAATAGAGTGTGGAGTAGTGGTTGTTATGGAGGTGGTGGTAGAGATAGTGGTGAACTCTCGTAGTTGTGTGACAGTAGACAATAGGACACGAGAAATAAAAACCTGGTCACATCACGATGCAGGCGTACGCACGCACACACACTCTCTCTCTCACACTCACATACACACACACACACACATATATATTTGTATATATATATACACATATATATATATATATAAATACACACACACACACACACATATATATATATATATGTATATCCAATGATATTAAATAAATGAAAACTATATTTATAAAACCATATTTATTTTATTATATATATTTCAAGGGCAACCAAGACAACATTGGTACGCTTTCATCAGATAAAATACAAAGTTTGTTTTATAAATAGAGACGTACCCATGAAAATCATACCTTAACGGTTGGAGATTTACTGAAATAGTGGAAATATATCAGGGATTATTCAAACTTATGTTTGAATATGCAAATGAATATGTAAATAATTGAAAAACAAAGGTTTATTTAAATAACACTGGAGAAAGATAGAGAAAAAAGAGAGAGAGAAAAAATATTAATATTACGAGAGAGATAGAGAGAAGAAATTAACAAGAGGATGAATAGAACTCATGTAACGTTAATATGGGGGAATGAAGTTTAAGTATATATCTACTAATGGTACGTATATTTAGAAATATTTAGTTGTTAAAATTCTTTTCTAATATAATATTTACTGTTATAAGTAGATAGAAAAATAAGTAGATAGAAAAATAAGTAGATAGAAAAATAAATATATATAAAATTAGATAGAAAAATATATGGAAATATAAATAGATAGAAAAATAGATAGATAGAAAAATAAATAGAATAATAAATCAATAAATACATAAATAGATAGATGGGTATATCGTGTTATAGATAATTGTTTTAATGAGTTATGAGGGATATTAGTTTATATTTAATGTAAGTAATTAAGTTAACTGAGTTAATAAGAATATTTATATTTATATATTTTAAATTGGGAAGATAAAAAAAAAAAGAAATCCAGTTTTGTTTTTTTATTCGTTAGTATGAGGCTATTTTGTGAAAATAAGTTTAAAGATATAAATGTTGAAAGATATATTTAGCCTGAATTAGTTAGTGGTTATAAATCTAATAAAATATATTAAAACATTTTATTAAAAAATAATAAAAAATAAAAAAAAATTCGGGAAAATTTAAAAAAAAATTATTTATAAGAGATAAGTAAATTAAAAAAAAAATAAGTAATTTTTAAAAATAAGTAATTTAAAAAAAATATATGAAAACTTTAAGAAATAAAAATATAAAATAAAAAATAAAGAATTAAAAAACTTTAAAATATTAAAATTAAAAATTTAAATGTTAGGATCATATATGTATATATTTTAAGAAATTTTAAGAAGTGAAATTATAGCAAATATTATAGATATGATTTAGAGATAACAATATATTAAAACAGAGTGGGTAAGATTGTTATGGAAATAAGTAGAAATATTATAAGTGTGATTATAATTTACATATAGTACTAAACGTTGAATTTAGGCGATGTTTACAAGAACTAAATAACACATCTCCGAAGCGCCGTCACCCTTGCCCTTCTTATATATATATATATATATATATATATATATATATACATACATATACACACACACACACACACACACACACACACACACACACACACATATATATATATATACATACACACACACACACATATATATATATATATATATATATATATATATACAGCGTGTGTGTGGGAGAGAGGGTGGGGGGACTTCTACGATATGAAGCGTTAAAATAATATATATCTTCGTACTTTACTGTTCACATTGTTGACCTTTTGCATTGTAAATATTGGGTTGTGACATATATTCCCGCCGTTGCTATAAAATCTCTTAATAAAAAAAACGGCGGGAATTTATGTTGCAACCCAATATATA
>CAXHJY010000551.1:35000-37500 GCA_964016885.1 Eledone cirrhosa | reverse complement strand
AACCGAAGGCGGCCAAACTCAAGATGGTACGATGGTCTGACCAAATACGACGGCCTCCCATGGCACGGAATGGCCAGAAATAGAAAGCAGTTGACGTCAACCGAGGCTGTATTCCTCCAACAGGAATGAGAAGGCCCTGGATTTAGATTTGGATGCAGTATATAAATGCTAATTTCTTCCAATGAAAAGGCGTGCGTGTGTGTGTATGTGTGTGTTTGTGTGTGTGCATGTGAATGTTTGTCTGAGTGTGTGTGAGTGTGTGCATGTGTGTGTGTGTTTGTGGGTGTGAGTAATGGAAAGAAGAATCGATCGCCACCCAGTACAGAATCGGTATTTTATAGACCCCAAAAGGAGACCAGGAAACGGTGACCACAGTAGGATTTAAACTCCTAGAACAGAAAGCCTGAACAAAAATCGGCTGGCATTCTCTCCGACTTTAACATCCATATACCAGGACCTGACCACACGCTTTCTTTTCCTGCTGGTTGTCGTCGAGACCATTTCTTTCCTCGGTTCGTCTCTGTTCACCGCGGGGCGCAGCTGAGAAGCACTGCCGAGATTGGGGTGTAGAATATGTCGCTTTCTACCCCTTCCCCTTAATTTCATTGTTATATTGCAGCATACAGTTACTCCCCTTTACGGTTTGAGTTCAAATCTCGCCGAGGTTAACTTTGCTTTTCATCCTTACGGGGTCCATAAAATAAAGTACCAGTAATGTACTGGAATAATTGCTGGCCTTGTGTCAAAAGTAGAAACAATTATTATATTCTTCCTTCTTTATTGCAAATATATAATTTAATTGAAAATTGTGAAAAAAGTGCATTTGTCATACCTTAATATAAGTTGCATATTTATACATTTCTGAAATTAAAAATTCATTCTTTCCTCACACCCACAGGTTCTTATGTGATCTCCCCCACCAAGCTACTAAAGAGTTTTCCCCAACCACGTTGTTGTTCTCAGGTTTATTCGTTGTTGTCATTGTTGTTGGCGTTGTTTTTGTTGTTAAATCTTTTAAACAACATTCTTATCTTATCGCATTTAATGATTAACTCTATTACACCAATCCCACCCCATATCTTCATTTCCACTTATCCTCCAACACATAATCCCCTTTCCGCTAGAAAATCCCACCTCTTTAATCTCCCCCTCTTTCTCTCTCTCAATCTTTCTGCCTGGCTGTCTATATATATATATATATATATATATATATATATATATATATATATATATATATATATATATATATCCTTATATATTTACACATTATACACACATACATGTGTATCATATACATGTATATGCCAACATAACTCATATATATATGTGTGTGTGTGCGTGTGTGTCTGTGTCTGTGGGTGTGCACGTGTGTGTGAGTGTACGTGTGTGTGCATCTGTGTGTGCGTCTGCGTCTTTGTGTGTATGTGTGTGCGTATCTCACTAACTGCCCCATTCCCACTTACTACGTAGTTATTTCATCATCTTTCATTCCCTCTCCTTACCTTACTTTATTCAATCCACCCTCCATTTTACGCTTCACACCCCTCTCTCACTCTCATCCATTTCATCTCTCTCTCACTCCCTATTTTTCTCCCTCCTCTCTTCCTCTTTTTCTTCCCACGCGGTTTAAACCTGCATTCTTACCATCAGTTTCATTCATTAAAATTTGTGAATGAATAGACTATTACGTGCTTGCACACGTTCAGTGTGCGTGTGCGTTTATGTGTATATGCTTATATGAGCTAGTCTGTGCTCAAGAGTGCGTGGTGGCATATATGTGTACTAAGGATTGTTGTATATGTGTGTCAGTTACACAATATATCAGCTTTATGTATGCATGTAGGAAGCACATGTCAGCATCTTTGATGATGAAAAACTTCTGATATAGGCAGATAAGTAGCTAGGTAGATAAGTGGCATTGCTTCCCGCTTATATACGTGTGCGCTATAGTAGTAGGATATTTTGTAGTAGTTTGAGATGGTGCTCTGTTGTAACTGCATATCAACTTAACTCTATTTAATTTCGCTTTAAAAGTGCCCTGCGGGGTGGGGGTATTGGATGAGAGTGTGTCAGTAATGAGCCCATGGTGAAAGGCTAGAGAGTGTATCACCACTTTTATTTCCTCATCGCTATTAATTCTTAACATACAAATATATATATATATATATATATATATATATATATATATATTTATATATATATATGTGTGTGTGTGTGTGTGTATGTGTGTGTGTGTGTGGGTGTGTGTGTGTGTGTGCGCGCACGTGTACATGTGCGTGTGTGAGAGAAAGAGAGAGAGAAAGAACCTGCGTGTGTGCATGAATGGTATGCATCTGTTTGGGTATACAGCCAGTCCGCATCATACGTGGTATATTGCTTCCACAATCCATCACATTATTCAAATTATTGTTTTTCAGTATGAATTGTTTAGTGATCTTCGGTACGTTTTTTTTTTTGTTTTTTTTTCAAAGAAATCTTCCCCATCATCATTCCTGGCAAC
>CAXHJY010000551.1:5000-25000 GCA_964016885.1 Eledone cirrhosa | reverse complement strand
TCATTAGCTTCCGCAAGGCAAGCAAGTGTCTATATATATATATATATATATATATATATATATATATATATATAAACACCGGCTCACTTCTGCTGCTGTTACAAACAGGTGTCAGTCAGTCAGTTTGGTGTGGGTCACAACACAATGTTGTTGCCGGTTACACACAATATCAACTACCTTAAACATTCTCTATTTTTTCTCTTTTTCTTCCATCCTACACGTCTCTCAGTATTTCCCCAAAACTACTCTCTCTCTCTCTCTCTCTCTCTCTCTCTCTCTCTCTCTCTCTCTCTCTCTCTCTCTCTCACTATATATATATATATATATATATATATATATTTTGCCCAAACTTCTCCATGTTCTCCCTCTTTTTCTCTCTTCTTTACTCTATCTGTATTTCGCAAAAACATCTTTATTTCTCTCTCTTTTATTCTCTCTCCTTTCTCTTTCTTTATATATCTGTATTTCTTCCTTTCTCTCTCACTTTCGGTATCTGTTTCGTCCTGTCATCTCTCTCTCTCTCTCTCTCTCTCTCTCTCTCTCTCTCTCTCTCTATCTATCTCTCTCTCTCTCTATATATATATATATATATCTATCTATCTCACTCAAACACTCATTCTTTGCTCCTGTCCCTATCCAGCTCCCACTCTCTCACATAAATTCTCGACTCTTGTCTCTGCTCCCCTTCTCTCTCTCGCACACACACATAAATAGACACACATACTCACTCAATACATTTGTCCAGGTACTCGAAGGGTGGAGGTGAAAAATCAGTAATTTATCTAGGGATCTCCGTTGATTTTTTTTTAAACAAGAATTAGTCGTTTAGTTTACATATTGAGACCCTAACCTATTCTGTTTATTTTATAAAGTATGGGATTTCTTGTAACGTACTTTGTTGTCATGTATAATCTTTTGTGATCTCCAAAGAAAATTAATTGTCACAGAGATGCTAACACTTAAAATAAAATGTCGCTGGTGTAGCACATTTTAATAAACGGAATGAGGGTGAGGGGGTTAAAAAATCTGAAAAATTAATAATCTTGGAGGGGGGGGGGGGGGGGGGGGGGCATTATTCGTGACCCCAGAGTAGCTAATCATTCGGTCATTTTTTACTCATTGTTTTATCATCATCGTTGAGGCCCAGGTCAGGCCTGGCTACGCAGATCTGTAGTAAAAGGTCTTCCATCTTTGACCATTTCACGGGTATGTATGAAAATATAATTGTTTCTACTTTAGGCACAAGGCCAGCAATTACCCAGTACATTACTGGTACTTTATTTTATCGACCCCGTAAGGATGAAAGGCAAAGTTAACCTCGGATACAGGAAAACATCTAGTTTATTCTTGCCTAATCTAAGATGTTAAAGGTGTGGTTTGGGGTTGAATTTTGTTGCTATTGCTGTCTGATTGAACTAACATGGAGAAAAGGGATCTCTTTAATATCGAAGAAAACAGGAACCCTTTAAGGCACAGCCACTCATGTCGAACGAATTAGGCCACACAATTGTTACTAACTATGCATAAAATAAGGGTTCAAGAGTTGACTATTTCTCGATATATCGAAGGGTCTGATTACAGTATATGAACGATGAGCATATTAGTCCTACAGAAAACCAGAAAGAACTCAGCATACTTCAATTCCACTAAAAATCCAAAGCATGCCATTCTGCTCCACCAATCTGGGATATTTGGAATATTTGCATGTCATATTAACACCAGGACAGACTAACACACACACACACACACACACACACACATATATATATATTAGTGTCGAGTCCCGACAGCTGAGCTCTTGCCGTTTTCACCTGAACCACTCTCTCTCTCTTTCTTTCTCTGTATATATATATATATATCTATCTATGTCCCCCCCCCCTATCTCTCTCTCTCTCTCTCTCTGATATATATATATATATATATATATACAAGCACACACATACACGTGCATGAATAAATATATACATTAATAACGAAAAACAACAATTTGGGTTGTTCCTAATTCGCTTGCTGATGTTCTTCGGAAAGGCATGAATTCAAATTCATTCCCCACTGAAACAAATAGGGCGTGGCACCTGTATGTAAAAACCTTATATACCTATACAAGCAGACACATACATACATACATACATACATATACACTTCCCCCTCTCTCTCTGTATATGTCTCTATATAGAGAGGGAGAGAGACACACACTCATACACACGTAGATACATATTTATATAAATACATTCATTTACGTGGTCCATAGAATAAAGTACCAGTAACACACTGGAGTTGATTTGATTGACTTTTCCCTTCTCCACAATTGTTATGCTTGTGCTTGAATCAGAAACCATTATATGGCTTTTCTACCCAAAAGTTAAGCTTCCACGACTATTTATATATATATGGAAAGAGTCAGGACCCCGATGGCAGAGCTCCGGCCGTTTCGACAGCTAGATCCGGATCTGGCTATCGAAATAGCCGGAGCTCAGTCGTCGGGGTCCTGAATCTTTTCCTATTACCCACTCTACTACCCTCAGTATTGACTACTCTGGTACGTTATGGTCAACCTGCTTTCTTACCACACTCTCTTTATTATATATACATATATATATATATACACTCACACACATAGATACATGTCCATGTCCGTTATAAGGTTATCTGCCCTACACTTAAGCCTCCAGGACTATGTATATATATATACATATATATGTATATATGTGTGTGTGTGTAATGTTATACATGTGTGCGTGTGCGAATTAAACACGTGGTTTGGGGTTCCAAACAACTTTACACAATTTAATCAAGAGTTTTTGACTCCTACCTTGTGCGACTACAATTACCTTGTAAGTGTGTATGGACATGAATTTCCGATATTTCATTTTAAGACGTTAGGATATGAGATGAGCCAAGAGTAGCTATCGCTTTTATCTCTAGTAGGTCGGTAGGCTACTTACATGTTTCCTCATTGTTGGGATATGAAATTAACAATATTACACTGCAGTTAAAGTGTACATCAAAGAAGCAACGAATAAACAAACTTACTTGCCAATCATTCATTCAGCTAACCTCTCAATTAACTAACTAATTAATTAAATAAGAAGTAATTAATTAAATAACTAGACCACCCTATAGTATCTTAAATTAGGCTTAGGAGTCTAGGAAGTCAGTAATAAGTCTTAAATATGTTGTCCATGAATTTTACATCCCAATCACTAAGCCATTGATGAAACTATAATAACCACCCGGCTCTTCCGTCTAACTCACAGTAATATCATATTGGATTTGGCAGTTACCTCAGCTATATATACATATATACAGCTTGTTATCGTCTTTACGTTTCTTTTTCCATGCTAGTACGACTTGGAAGAATGCCACAACATATCTGGGATTAATGATGTTTTAAGATATTGGGAATACAAGCGCCCCGCAACAAGAATGGTTTCGATTAGTACAATTGTTAGAGCAACCTGTAAATTATCTTGTGGAATTATATTGCATCACTTTCCGTTGTTAGTTTAAATAACGCCTGAGTGAAATTTGCTTTTTCATACAAGAGTCGATGAAATAATGGTTTCTGTTATAGGGAAAAGGCTAACAATTTTTGCGAGGCGTAATTCGATTAAATCGGCACCGCCGCGTTACTTTATCGACCCCGTAAGACAAAGCTAACCTAGGCAGCATTTGAACTCAGAACCTAAAGGGCCTTAACTATATGCCATAAAGCATGTTGCCCTACGCTTCACCGATGCTGCCAATCCAATGAATTATTCCTGTGCTGGGGTCGATTTAATGTTTATAATAGATATGAAATAAATTAAAATAAAAACACTAACTTAGGATTTGCGTTTCATCATTCTGAATCTGACAAAAAGTAACAGTCATGTACTGGTGTCAACTTATCATAGATTTGAATAATAGAAAACTTAAAATAACCCCCAGCACCACCACCACCACTACCACCACCACCGTAAACTTCTTATATTAACTTGCTTATATTAAACATCAAGAGAAACACATTTGTGGAACCATTAGAGCGTCAGTTAGAATGACTTCCGGGATCAAACTCGGTGGCATTTTCAGCTTTGAGTACAAATTCCGACAGTGTCAACTTTACCTTTCATTCTTTCGGGTTTGAAAAATAACGTAACAAATTTGTGTGCATATAACGATTTGTGTTCAACAGTGTATTTGTGTAAAGTCCACATTGTAGTCTTTCTGCACTCATAAATGCATCTTTGTATGTTTGTCAATCTGTGTGTGTGTGTGTGTTCTCTACACCGTTTCTTTCTCCTACTTTCAATATCTCTTCCGGATTGATAGCTATTATGGTTTACCTCGTCACACACATATGAATATACGGACACATACACACACATATATACAGAGAGAGAGAGAGAGAGAGTGGGGAGGGGGAGAGAGAGAGAGAGAGAGAGAGCGTAGTTGCGGGGTTAAGGTTTTCGCTTCGCAAATACATTAATCTGGATTTAGTCCCGCTACGCGATACCTTAGGCAAGTGTCTTGTACTATATGCTTGTATTGGCCTAAACCTCGTAAGGTGAGTGGAATTTGATAAAGGGAAACTGCAGAAGTTCCTATACTTCGTTTCATCGCTTTTCATTTTCAGTTAAATGCTTTCTGGTTTATACGTACAATTGTTGTTCTTTTTATTTTTTGCTTTTAGTCGAAAAAAAAAACAGTCTTGTGTTATCGTATTTTGTTGCAATCTCGTGTGTATTGGAGGGAATTATCCCAAGTTTAAAGCAATGACATCATAGTCACCACCAATAGTTAGCTGTCAAGGAAACTTAGGGTTACACACGGACACACATACAGACACACACTCATGTATATATATATATATATATATATGTATATATATATACGTATGTATATGAATGTATTAACACACACACATATATATATATATGTATACATATATATATATATACATATGTATATGAATGTATTAACACACACATATATAAATATATATATATATATATATATATATATATATATATATATATATATATATATATATATATTTGTGTGTGTGTGTGTATTTTGTCCATGTCATAGTGAAAGTGAATGTTCGTAGTTGGTTTGGGTCGGCAATGTTATGTGTGTTGTTTCTGCTGTTATTATTGCAACCATTTAAATCGAATTCCCCCTCCTCCAAAATTGGTGGCGTTGTGCCTATATCAGAAACCATTATTGCGGCCATTTAAATTATTGTGTTTGCTGTAGAAAATGAGTATGTTACTGTTGCTGTTGTGGATTTTGGTAAACTTTTTGATGTGCGCTTAACAGATGGCGAACAAAACCATAGTTAAAATATAATAAAAAACAACACAACTAAACGAAATAATGAATAAACGCTGTAATGCATAAATGTGTCAGTCTTTGGCGCTTCGGACTGTTTGTACTACACCATAGAAAAAAAAAAGAAAAGAAATGAATGGGGATAAGGAAATAATCGAGCGTTCGAGACATTTGCATGTTAGGTTATAGAATAGGATTCTAATTTTTTATTCGTTTCTTCTTATTTTTCTTTACGTTTAATTATTTTGCTTTCTCCGATATATATATATATATATATATATATATATATATATATATATGTGTGTGTATAATCGTATATGTATGTCCTCATATATGATAATGATAAAGAATTAGTCATTACAGCCTATATTGTTGTTGTTCTTATCATTGTTTTGTATTATGTTCCCTTCTGCAGTCTGTATGTAACTGTAAAAACCAAGGCTGTATTTCATTGACTACCACCACCCACGCGCACCCTATTGCTAGTACCATCACATGTTTGGCCCGCCGGCTATAAATAAATACATACATCCATATTTATATATATATATATATATATATGTATGTGTGTGTGTGTGTGTGTGTGTGTGTGTGTGTGTGTGTGTGTGTGTGTGTGTGTGTGTGTGTGTATTATAAGATTTAAATATCCGTGTATGCACGTGTCTTGCCTGCCTAGTAGTTTGTAATATATATGTATATATATGTACCTGTATATGTGACTGTGTTTATATGTATGTTATGGTGTGAGATTATACGTGTACCAAGGTTGTTGTATATAAACAAGAATTCCAGAATTAGCCCACAGTCCTCCTTCTTATGTAGGATAATTGCTGTCGCATGTGACTGTTGCCACCTCTCACTTGCAACGTCTCCCTCTTATACAGCACACTGTAACACACAAACTAAAAGAGAACTTAATTACACACAGTCAAACGCACACACACACATACACTAATATAAATGCAAATATATATTTACATGCACACACATAAAAGGACTTACATAAATATACACTCACATTATGGTACTATTGTGAAGGATATACACAAAAGGACGCCTCATAAGTATACTTTATAGATTGAAATAGACGAAGGATTGTTTCTCTGACTTTATTTCTTTCGCCCCTTCACCTTCTCAATCAAGCACATTTTACCTGTTTAATCTAACAAGCAGTGACAGTCACCACTATCAACAACACCAACATTACCACCAGCTCCACCACAGGCATCAGTACACACACACATGTATGTGTGTATGCGTATGTACACACACATATATATATATATATATATATAAATGAAAATAGAGAATTTAATGTGAGCAAGAAGCCAACAGTAATTCATACATATAAGTGACTATTACGTCAAGATGGAAAATATTTAACGTAAGATATGGGAAAATAATTCAATCCCAATTCAAAAAAAGTCAAGACAGAAATTTTATCCACAGATTTTGTGTAATCCAGGGAAAAAACCAATGGAATCTTAACTCAGAATAAAATTAAGAGTAAATACTTATCCTTCAATTTGGAAAAATCTACAAATGCTCTATATAGTCTTATATATATATATATATATATATATATATATATATATATATATATATATATATATGTGTGTGTGTGTGTTTGTGTGTGTGTGCAGGTGTTAATTTATATAGTTTCATGTTTAAGTTAATAACCTAAGCAATCTTCCGACGCTATAATAAACCCAGCTACCTTCCATGAAAGAAAACCTATAACTGAAACTATTTGTAACGATATGTTAATCTATAAACTACTCTTAATGTGTGTGTCTGTCTTCGCTAATATTTTAATATAAATCATATGGATGGCTTTATAATCATTCAGTGAGTATATTTATATATAATATTGCTGACCAAGTCTCTCCAGTTGGAAGCATCCTATCATAATTTATCATTTTCCAATCTGGGAAATTATCAGAGTTGTTCGATCATGCGCCTTGCTGATTTTAATTCAGTTTTCTGCCTTGTTGAATTCAAATCTCTCCATGTTCGCATTTACTTTTCATCTTTTGGGGCTAGTATTGTTAGAGCGTCAGAAGAAATGCCTTGAGATATTTGTTCTGGCTCCACATCCCGCTATACGTTACTGTAGGTTGTAAACTTAATCTGCCACCCGGTTTAAGACCACGCGCAATAAATCGGGTTCAGGTCTCCGGTTTGTGGATACCTGCCTCCCTTCCAACAGTCGTGAATTCCTATAAAAGGGGGTCATGACAACTGCATTTTCCTCCTTGCTAAAAAGTAAAAATATATCTTCTGTAAGACGGGATTTGAGGGAGATTGCATTATTATTTCTAGTAGGTTCAGTGACCAGCTAGACATCTGTGGAATACTCAGCCTCATTCAAGTTAATTTCCTAATCAAGTAATTCAGTTGATCGAATTAACTGGAACATTCGTTATCGGAACCAACAGAATTGCAACACTCGTATGTGTGTGTTTGAGAAAGAGTGTATGAGTGCATGCCGACGTGTAATATATGCATTTGTGTGAGTGTTGATCTAAATGTCATTGAGTGTGTAATTTTGTATTTCTGTCTTACATTAACTGATATATATGTATGGTTGTGTGTATGTATATATGTTCGTATGCGTGTATACACATGTGGTGTTTATGTATATATGCATGTATTTATGAGTGTATATTTTGTATATGTATATACATATACATATATATATATATATATGTATGACTGAGTGTGTATAAATGTGTGTATATATGTATATTTATAATATATATATATATATATATATATATATATATGCATGTGTGTGTATTTGTGTGTGTGCGCCAGTGTGTAATGTTGTGTAAATGCTTGTATACGTGAATGTATTGGAGAATGCCATTCAGTCGATACCTGTACCCACAGATGTTTAGTTTGTGTATCTGTTTGTGATTGTTGACAAACTGACAGACAAACACATCGACAGACAGACAGCCAGACAGACAAACGCACCGCTAGGCAAAATGACAAAGAAATAGACAAACACATGCACAGACAGACAGACACAATGAGGCAGCCGCAGAGAAAATAAAATAGCTACATATCAGAAAATCATCCCCTCCTCACTGCACTCTCTTTCTTTCTCTTTTTTTATATCTCTCCCTCTTCCATACCGTTTCTTCATTTCACTCTTTAGTTAGTTAGTTTTTCATTATTATTGTTGCTGCTTCTGCTGCTGTTATTGTTGTTTTCGATATTGGTTTTATTGTTGTTGTTGTTTAGCCCCAGGTCAGTTATGGTCCAGTAGGCACCCGATCAAAGGAGTTTACACTGTCTACCATGTTCTATCTGTCTTCCAGTATCTATAAAAGGAATGCCGGTTGTAAATTGTTGTTTAGCGCCAACTCAACCATGATCAAACAAACCAATCATAATCACCCTTTCTTTTTAGGGTTACGTAGGACTCAAATATCCAATGCACCCTGTCCTCATATCAGGTAACAGTGTATATGAAGGAGATTTTACTATCTTGTGGGATCGGTATAAGTATGATTAATGCATTGAAAGAAAGACAATTCAAACCAACGTATTGGAAACCATGTTCATCATCATCATCAGCAACATCAGCAGTAGCAGCATATATTATGATCTTTCCCCCAAATGTATGGACTTATAGTGCTGCATTGCTTTCCTTACTGTTTAATGACGGAGGGAAGAACAGTACACGTGATCTTATTTAAAGGCCTACGCAAATAGCGGGAAGGAAGAATGAATGCATCCTTTTGTTGGTGTGAACTCAAGGCACGAATAGCCGTCTGGCAGCATTTAACCGGTCGACCGATTAAATCTACCTTGAACTCAAAACAGAAACGAGTAAAAACAAAAACCGCAAGCCACCTCGTTCAATGTACTAAGACTTCCGCCTGTCGACTGCGCATGTCTGGTATTTTACTTTATTGACACCGTAAGGAAGAAAGGTAAATTTGAGCTTAGTGAAATTTGAACTCACCTTGCAGGAAGCAGGAAACTACACCACAAGGCATTTGGTTTTACGCTTTAATGAATCTGCTCATTTGCTTCTACTTAGTTAAAATTTGACGTCGATCTAACAAACAAGGCAACCTAAACGTGGCTGCTTGACCTGTTATAAACTATAGCAAGATGTCAAAACCACACATTGCTGTCTTAGAAGAAGCAATCGTTAAAGCAGTTTAATATAACCCTTTAGTGATAAGGCCAGGTACATTTACATAAATTTTATATTCTACATTATCTTTTATTTGTCATTGCCAAATGTTTTATGAATTCACTTCGCAACTACTAATTTCCGTGTTCAAACTAATGGTGTGGCATCTTAGATAAGTGTTATTTAACTTAGCCTCTTGTCGACCCATGTTTTGTGAGTAAGCCCGTCATATCGACGGTATTTGTAATTGAAAGGCCGCCCTTTGAGAATACGTAAAAAAGATACGCGAGTCTGTGGAAGATTGGGTCACTTACAGGTTAATTTCATAAGCAGGCTGTTCTGGATTGAAAGACAAGAACGCTCGTCATTGAAACCGACAGAAATCAATTCTAATTTATTAATGTAATATATCTATATTCTGTTATGTTGCATAATGCAATTAAAAGTAAATCTAGATTTGGTAGGCAATGAAGGTTTCGCCAGAATTTACAGTGAACCACCCTGAGGTTAAGTTTGTATATCAGTCATCTAAATCGCATAATCTGGTCAATATATGTAAATATATAAAAATCACAGATACGGGGAGACAATCCCGAAATGTAATTAATGTTCAGGGCTGGAATGCTTTTGTTGATATTTCTGCTACCCCTCCACGGTGACCGGCATGCCCTAAACTACCACAGTAACATTGAGGTCCACTTACGTTCTGTCAGACAAACCTTATCTCTTCCTTCTCACAACTTGTCATTGTTTGGTTGTTTCTCTCTAGTTAGCTGTCATCTATCCACACACACACACAGTGTGTGTGAGAGAGAGAGAGAGAGAGAGAGAGAGGGAGAGAGAGAGAGAGAGAACGAGAGGGTAGGAAGGAAGGGAGAGAGGTTTGGATGTAGCAATATATATATATATATATATATATATATATGTATATATATATATATATATATGTATATATATATATATATATATGTATGTATATATATATATGTATATATATATATATATATGTGTATATATATATATATATATATATATATGTGTGTATATATATATATATATATGTATATATATATATATATATATATATATATATATATATATATATATATATATATATATATATATATATATGTGTGTGTGTGTGTGTGTGTGTGTGTGTGTGTGTGTGTGTAGTTATGATAATCAGACAGATATTTAGTTAGATTGTTAGACAGATAGACTGATAGCGTTAGATATATTTTATATAAATATATGTTTATGTATGTATGTGTATATACATTTATATACACATATGCATGCGTATATGTGTATCTGTATACTGTATCTACACTCCATTTACTTTAACAAATTTGTTGTAATTCAGGTAAATCCACTAAAAAATTATTTGAATATATATATATATATATATATATATGACTGATGTTATTGTCACTCAGTTTCGTCAATATGTTATTCTACTTGTGCGTGTGTGTGTGTATGTATGCAGATGCGGATGTGTGTATGTATATTTCTATATATATATATGTATCTTTCTCTCCCTCCTTTTTCTGCTTGTTTGTATGTCTATTCCCTCACACAACACCGGTGAAATTTTTCAATAAAAAAAATAGCATGATAATACTACTACTTCAATTATAAAACACCATGCATACCGTCTCAGGTCACATAGACATGGGTGTAGATTATAAAATACTTTGTTTTCTTCTGAGAAATTTACTCACGATTGACAAGCGGCGTGTCCTGGATCATTGGTTACTCGTCAGCTTAAATCTACACAAGCCGGAACTAGGCATAATCCACACACACATTCACATACACGTACATATACATTCACACACACGTATACACACATACATATACATTCACATGCAAGTACACAACATACACATCCATACACATACACGTAAATATACACATCCACACACACACATTCACACACACACATTCACATGCACATACACAACATAAGATCATTATTTCTTTTCGGTGGTTCAAATCCTGCTAGGTTAACTTTGCCTTTCATCCTTACGGCGTCGATAAAATAAAGTACCAGTAATGTACTGGGTATTTGCTGGCCTTGTGCCTAACGCAGAAACAATTATTTTTTTCGGTGGATTGGCAGTATCGGTGGAGGGTCGGACGCCATGCTTTCCAGCATAGTTACGTCCCTTTACGATCTGAGTTCAAATCCCGCCGAGGTTGACTTTGCCTTTCATCCTTACGGGATCGATAAAATAAAGTACCAGTAATGCACTGGGTAATTGCTGGCCTTGTGCCTAAAGTAGAAACAATTATTTCTTTTACCAAATGTTTCACGAAGACAGACGAGCCTGGCACAAGGAATAATTATCTTATGTTGTTTATTACATAACTATAAAACTCTGTAGCCTACATAGAGCACTCTCTTTTCCTTTACTTTTCCTATGGTAATACTTCATATATATATATATCACATCTGTATCCGAATATATATGTTGGACCTCTGAAATCAGACATTGCATGGTTGGATACGTTTTGATACGGCCTCGAACTATTATCCGTGGTTTTAGATTTATATTACACACAAGAATTAATTGTTGTATTATTTCCTGTTTTAACTTAGTTGTGTCTTTGATAACTGGGATGCAGCATAGCCGACTAGTTAAAATGTTCACTTTACAACCGGTAGATCTCACTTCGTGATATTTTAGGTGATTATCATTTCTTCTAGTCGACCCAAGACTTGAGAGCGAAATTGGGCAGGTAGAAACATTTGGCGAGTTCGTCGGATAGATTGTACCTTAGTATGTTGCGGTAAATCTCCACGAGACTTACGTGGGAGTGAAGACGCGATTAGGTGATTGCAAAGTGAACTTCTTAATCATTCACTTTGGCAAGTATCCTTATTCTGTCTGTCTCGCTCTGTCGTTGGCATAACGATATGAATAAATATTTCACCTACTTTACACACACACACACACACACACACACACACACACACACACACACACACACACATATATATATATATATATATATATATATATGAAAAGAGTCAGGACCCCGACGGCTTACCTCCGTCCGTTTCGACAGCTAGATCCGAACTGTTCGGATCTAGCCTTCGAAACGGCCGGAGCTCAGTCGTCGGGGTCCTGGCTCTTTTTTTTTATTACCCACTCTACTACCCTAAGTATTGAGTACTCTGGTGCGTTATGGTCCACCTGGTATCTTACCACACCCTCTTTGTTATATATATATATATATATATATTAATATAATTAGATTGGTCTCTGAAGAAAATTGCCATGCCCATAAACTTTGCTGACTTTCCAATATCAATGCAGTTGCCCTTCGTCTTAAAAGGTTGCAAGTGAAAGGTTGAGGGGAAAATACATGTGAGAGTCACGTGTACTAATCAGTATGGACTAAATATAGTAGCTAGACACAATGTATGGCGAAAGAAAGAGGACTAGCGGGTCCAGTGCAGAGTGAAGTTAGCATGATAGTAGCCACCTCTAAGATATAGAGATCACTGTGGATGTAGGAGAGATATAATGGCCGTACGAGGAGGAGAAGAGACTGTATGACTGTGGACCAGAAGTTGGATGACGTTGATGAGCAGTATTTTATAGTGGTTCGCATATGAGCATTGTGGAATGTTGGTAGATGATTCGGGGTAAAAGTATTTTCTGCCTCTGAAGAAGAAGGCCTGTTCTTGTGATAAAGTTGTAGGTATGTTGAGTCTACGAGGTCATGAGAAGAAATCTTCAGGGCGGGTAAGAAATAGTATTTGTAGTGACATTTATGGTAAAATTGTGTGCTGTATTTGTTTATGGGAGCTGAGATGCAATAATTGTTTCTACATTAGGCACAAGGCCAGCAATTACCCAGTGTATTACTGGTACTTTATTTTATCGACCCTGTAAGGATGAAAGGCAAAGTTAACCTCGGCGGGATTTGAACTCAGAATGGCAAGGGCCGTAATTCTATGCTTCAAAGCATGGCGTCCGTCCCTCTATCGATTCTGCCAATCCATGCAATAATGATTGCTTAGTATATGAAATGTTTGCGACATTGTGTTGTTGAAAGAAACTGTCGGTCTGAGCAGATTGAAGGATGTTGGCAAGGTCTTTCTTTATGAAGCCAGTGCAGGTTTGATGTGAGGTGACTAGGTTGTATGTGCATAACTGTTGGTTGCAGAATGTTAGGGAGGAGCGAGGTGTGTATGGTTGGGTGTTGTTAGAGATAAAGGAAAATTGGACGCTGACATTTAGTAGAGAGAGAGAAAGAAAGAGTGTGTGTGTGTGTGTGTGTGTGGAGGAGGTGGAGGAGGACAACATCGAACCTTGGGGCATACTATAGTTATATTAGCAAGTGTTTATGTAATAAATCTGACAGGTTTTCTCATTGTGTGCTGCCGATAATTTCTGGGTGTGTCACGAATTAAATTCAAATCAGATTTTTATGAATATTTAGATGTGAAGTAAGTATATTTGAGATCTGACAACTCTGTGTACAACTGAACACGTGTTTGGTGACCCGTGCTACGGTACGTAATTTGTATTTATGAATTTCTTAATCTATGTCTCGCTAACGAAATTTAATGTGTCAGGAAAAAATATCTATTCTAAAAGGTGTGTCACCAACATGAAAAATTGGAATGCTCTCGTCTAGGTAAAGAAATTAACTCAATCGTATTTTATACACAGTGGTACTTCAGTTCACGAACGTCTCTCATCAGGAAGAAATCAGTTCACGAACAATCTTTCCAAACAAAAAACGTCTCGGTTCACAAATAGTGCCTCGAGTAACGAACACGCAAGCCGGCGACAACGATGGACAACAAGCTTGGATTATTGGCGGGAAAAGGTCACTTGACGAATAGTTAGTTACTATAGTGATATCTATTTGTTTTTTTTACACAGTCTCTCTCTCTCTCTCTCTGTCTCTCTCTCTCTCTCTCTCTCTCTCTCTCCGTATTTCTTTCTCAACATTTTGAATAGGAAAAATAGTTTCGGTTTACGAACATTTCGGGTAACGAACGGTCTTCACGAAAGAATTAAGGTTGTGATGTCGTGAACCGAGGCTCCACTGTATTCAATATTTAACCCCTCCGTTACCATATTTCTAATAAGATACTCGGTATTTTAATTTATTCATGAAGTTGAAAGGATAATTAATTGATTCATTATTAAAATGGTATTTTTAACACAACTTCACAAAATGTTCATATTTATTTAATTAGCCTGGCAGATTTTAATTTAAATAGAAAACTTTAAAATTGGTTGTTTTGTTTTATAGGACGAGTGGCGGTTTGGGGCGGATTAGTATTAAAAGCGTTAAATCGGATAGTGAAAACATATCAGACATGGTCAACATGAAACTATTTCCTCTTGTTATAACACACAATATGACACACATATTTAAGGAGCAATAGAATAATTACTTATTTGTTTTTAGATGGATAAATATATAGGTAAACACAGATATAGACAGACTGAGAGATAAAGAAAGAAAGGGGGAGGGGTAGATAAATAGATAGATAGATAGATAGCTGACAGACCGACAAACAGAGAATAGACTGATTAATAGATAGGTAGATAGATACATAGATAGGCAGACAGACAATCTCAAATAGGCACATATATATATAGAGAGATAGATAGATAAACAAAAATATAGATAGATAGATTTCTTTATTTACCATAAAGGCATAAAAAGAAGGGACAAATACAAAGGGGGAGTTTACATATAATCGAGTAAAAAGGGTGTAACATGAAAATAATCGAAAATAACCTCAAAAGGGAGGGGACGTGATGGGGGTTGCACACACCCCCGAAAAAGTGTGCAATCCTTTGCCCGGGGAGCACATGGAGAAGGTGCTCCCCTCTCCTTTACTTCTTTACCTACAGGATGGTATACAGAGAAGGCCCATTTACACGAGCCATTCTCGCCACTATCACCCACCTTTCATAAAACTGCCTGTGGCCAAGCACCTCTCTCTCCATTCTTATCCTTCTTCCGAAGTGATATCGGAAGAAGTAGACCAGACTATGGCCAGAGAGGAAGTTGCCTGACCTCAGACCTTTCAATCGTGTCCACCAAACAACCTCTTTCAACATGGCTATTACGCACAGAAAAACCGCCTTTGCTTCCTTTGTGAAGAGGGGAGGCGGTTTGATTGTCATCACGGACTCGGCAGTCAATTTAATCGGCGCGACCCGCGACAGCAGTCGTTCGGCGTAGCCCCACAGATCAGCCACGCCCGGACATTGCACCAATGCGTGCGCAACGGTTTCTTCGCGACGCACGCATCTAGGGCAACTCTTTTTTGAGGGATCCCTGCCCGGGCGCCCGTGTCTGTAGAGCCTCTCTCGAACGGGTAGAGCCCCCCGGTAGCACTGCCAGGCCAGTGACTTCTGGAAGTTGTCCATTGGTCCTGGGCCGAAAGTCCTACCGAACAGGCTGGCCAGTTCGTCTTCTTCCATGTCCAGCGACTCTCCAAGGGTGTCATCGCCCCTGCTAGCCACCAGCCCTCTATAGAATGCTGAGGTGGATTCTCCACCGATGGCCTGGCCCGCTTGCCAGAGAGCCCTGAGCGCCTGAGCACACTCAGTGTGCCAGTCTCCCAGTTTTCCGGATCTTTGCTTGACCCAGGACTGTAGCTCGGTGAGCGAGACGAGTCTCGGAAAGGCTCGTTTCACGAACGGAGCCCACACCGGTTGACCAGTGAGGAATACCTGTAGGTGCCGTAGCCTTAATGCGTGCCTACGCATCATCAACCACGGCATCCCCAGCCCTCCTTTCGAAGGTTGTTGGCAGCAGATGGATCTTCTCACCATAGGAGGACGCTTCTTCCAAAGAAATTGGAAGAGCATGCGTTCCATGGTGGTGAGTGTTTCCTTAGGGCAAGGCACGACAGTCAGGCGGTAGTAAGTGACGGACGCTATCACAAATATAGATAGATAGATAGATAGATAGATAGATAGATAGATAGATATCTTTCTTTATTTGCCACAGAGGCGTACAAATGGGACATTAATAAATAACAATAAACTATATATAATAAAATAACAATTGAAATCCCCAGTAGGGGGAATGTTACTGCAGGGTTGTTTTACAACCTGTGGATAGAACAACCCTCAACACCAGGAACACGTTTTGTAGGTGTTCCTGTCCTCCCTCTGTTTATCTTTCTCAACCTACAGGTTTATATAAAGAGAAGGCCCATTCACTCGGGCCATTTTCGACACATTCACCCACTTTTCGGCGAATTTACTGGGGTGTAGCACCTCTCTCTCCACTCTCACTTTCCTTCTGAAGTGGTACTTAAGAAGGGGATAAGGTGTTGTCCGGAGAGAAAGGTGTTTGCCCTCAGTCCTTTTAACCCCGTTCACGATAGTACCTCTTTCGCGATAGCCATAGATAGATAGATAAATAGACACACAGATAGATAGATAGATAGATAGATAGATAGATAGATAGATAGATAGGCAGATATATATCTCCGCCTTCATGATTAATAAGAATTATAACAATGATACGGACGTTAGTTGTTTGTGTGTATTTTATTTTAGTTATGTGTGAAATGAATCTAATATAGAGCTTATCAGTAAGGTGTTATCATTTCGTTGGAGCAGAGGTCGCTGTAGCAACGATAGAGAAATATGTGAGAGAGCGGAGGTGAAGACAGACAGTGTTGAGGACAGAGAGGTCTAGAAACAGAGAGATGTGATAAGAGAGTGTTTAAACCTTTTGCTAGTTTTGTGTAGACTTTTGATGAGTGGGGTTTTGATATTAAGTAGGCAGCAGTAAGTTTTTTTTTTCATTGTTAATGTGTGTGCATATGTGTGTGTTATTATTGTTATTATTTCTATGGTGGAATTGCTAGAGCGTCGGGAAAATGCCTTATGTTATTTGTTATGGTTCTTTACGTTCTGAGTTCAAATTTTGCAGAAGTCTCATTGCCTTTCATCCTTCCGGGAGTCGATAGAATGAAAGTACCAGTTAAGTATGGGATCGATATATTCGACTTATTCCACCAAATTGCTGGCCTTCTTGCCGGTATGTTTACAGTGTTGAGCAAATAATGCTTTGTTGTAATTTTTCGGACTCTTCACGTCCTAAGATCAGATTCCACCGAGGTCAACTTTGCCTTTCCCTCATCCATGGTGGATAAAATGAAGTACCAGCCAGGTATTGTGGTGCCCCCCCCCCCCCACCCCGAATAAAACCCCAACAAATTGTTGATCTTGTGCCTAAGTTAGAAAACATTTATATTGTTGTTAGGTAACAAGTCACACCTCATCGAATATACCTATTTAGGGGGAAAAGCACTCAGGTTTTGACCATTTCATCTTATATTCAGACACAATGTATTATCTACTATCACCATTATTTAGAGTCCTTTAAAAACAAAATACTGTTTGGCAGGATTTTAAGCTTCTGGGTGTAATATTTATCAGTTCAAGTGAGCAAACAGGGGCTTCTGTGTTGGCTCATTTAAACGATTTTACTGTTGCTGTTGGTGGTGCTGGTGCCTTAGATTAACCCTGATACAAGAGACTTAATCAATGTCGTTTCATCCATGGCCATCCTATTTGTTGCATATCTAGAACTACAGTGTGTTTTTCTATATTCTAAGGAAAAAAGATGAGGAGGGGGGGGTGCGGGTGAGTTGGTTGCTACTTCTAGCAACTGTGTGACTTCTTGGAGACACACATATGGAGTCGATGAAATATCCGATTGGATATCATATTTAAATAATCGGTAAGGAATGACATAAGAAAGTTGTCTCCAGAAAATCTAGAATAGGTAGTCACATTTCTTCTTCTAGTCCCCCTTCCAAAAATAAAAGTTAGGGTCGTCATAGCAGGGACACCTTTGATCACATGTCTCTGCTCAATCGTATCAAACTTATGAATGAATAATAAACGTGTTGGTATCCCGAACCTTATTGTTGTGAGACCTGCTAGAAACAGCAGTGAGTTCTGCCTTATATCATACGCTACTGACATACATATTAGAGATGTACCTACAATAGTAATTATCAAGAATTGCGTCTAATAGTAGATTTTTTATACCGAATTAAGGAGATATAATTCTATATGATGAGTTATAGGTGTAATTACAAGTCAGCTGAAAAGTTCATAGACTGACAAAGATACTCTCATGAAATGACCAAAATATGTTTATTTTTAACATAGTCTCTGGAAAGAGCAATGCAGTTACAAAAAAGAAGAGTTGTAATTAATGCATACAAGATTTCCCAGCTCTATAATCGCTCCTTCAGAGTCACAGCCTATGCACTTTTCAGTCGACCCTCGTAGGTGTGTCTGAGAGTGTGTGTTTAACATCAATCTTATGAGCTAAATATGAAGCCCTAAACATGGTTATTAAGCAAATAAAATGTGCCTAATCCCTACCCAACCTTTCGTTTTTACAAAAATGAAGAACTTGAAATAATGTAGGTTAGATGCAAAATATAAGAAAAATTATACTGAAAATTGGTGTTAAATCAGATGAGGGATTATGTCTGCCACTCATGAACGGTTAAAGCTTATTTGACAGAAATCCACACTTTTTTCCTGCTCAATTTTACTCATAATACTCGAAGCAATAGTAGAAATCATTTACATAAAGTGCCTTGATGTGGGATCCAAATCGGAAATAAACTTCTTTAGCTTCAGAGTTATGTTTACATCCAGTAGGTTATCTTAACGCTCCTCTTTACTGCAAGGCATTGGAACACAAGTGATTTGTTTTTCAGAAAAACAACGAACAAACAAACAAGTTACTACAAACGAAGGAAAATTACACTTATTTCCATCTAACTTAATTATCTGTATTACATATCTTATCTTTCTTGTCATATTCATCTCATAAGGTCTCATTTATGTCATATTTTATCTTATCTTATCACATGAATGTTGCCTCATTTATCTGATATTTTGCCTCATAACTTAGAACTCATATCGCATTTTATATATCATAACTTATCTACCTCAATTAGCTCATCTTATCTAATTCATCTAATGTATACGGGAGTCGGCAGAAAAGTTTATAGGCTGACTATGAATGAGTGTGGCTAGAGCTGTGCAATCTTGCAAGCATTAATTTTAACTCTAAACGATAAAATAAAGTACCAGTAATGCACTGGATAATTGCTGGCCTTGTGCCTAAAGTAGAAACAATTAATTTTAACTCTTCTTGTTAATAACTGTATTGTTCTCCTTCCAGAAACTATGTTAAAAAATAAACTCCATTTGGTCATTCCAAGATAGTATCTTGGTCAGGCTATGAACTTTTCAGACGACCCGCGTAAAATCATATATTTCATATTTTTGCTTATATGTCATATATTATCTATCTTATTTCGTTTAATCTTGTGAAAAAAGTTCTCTATCTTTTATTTATCCTATCTCATCGTATCTATTTTAAATTATCTTATTTCCTCTCACCTATCTCATATCTTACCTTATCTATCATGTCTAATCAATTGTATCATATCGTATGTATCGTATAGCTTTTCTTATCTCAATGTATTGGTAATCTG